>JACEGR010005390.1:0-73886 GCA_014170235.1 Listronotus bonariensis
AAGTTGCTAGACCACATGACCGAAATAATTTTTATGCCAGAGTAGTTTCAACTACACCATTTTACACAAATTTTACTCGATATTAATATCTTGACCCATTCAAAACTTAAGGGAGAGAGAACTTTTAAAAACCGCAATGTATGTACAAATTAGAGCTAAACTTCAAACTGTAGAACGACTAGACCGATTTTAAAAAATAAAACGGTGATGAGTAGAGAATCGAAAGGCCTTTAAAACAAGGAGCTAGTGTCCCCTTGACACTAGGTTACTTGACCGAAATTATTTTTATGTCAAAGACTAGTTTAAGTAACACCCTTTTACCCCAATTTTACCCGATCTCAATATGTTGTCCCATTCAGAAGATAAAGTTAACTCTTTTAATATCCTCACTGTATATTTTAGGTAAACTTACCTTGTATTGCTATTTCCACTATTTTCCACCGGCTGCAACTGGACAGAGGATAATCTAGCTGCTAGACCTATAATATCTCTCTGTTCAGCATCACTTTCACCCTCGGAATCAGTACAACTGTAATCAGGTTCGGGTATTGATGGTGGTCCTGAATGACTTATCTGAATAATATTTGACGCAGACTTACTGGTGGGAAGTTTTTTTCTTTTACCTCTATTGCTTGCTAACGAATTTGACCTATAAATGAGATGGGAAATATTGAAGTAAAACCATAATTCAAATTTAATGTAAGGTTGGTTTAAAGCGGGGTTGCTAACCCCACCAAATTGTATTATTGGTTTTAATTAAGCAGAAAAATTCAAATATCATTATAGATTTAATTGTTTCGAGTTATTTAAAAGCTAATCTAGTAAAATTACTTATCATATTTCTTAACTAGTAATACTTACCTAGAAGTTCGTATGGGTTGAGCATAAGGATTTGTTACTTCCTGGGTTTTTTAATATCAACAGGTGGTGCTGATGTGTTTAGCGGTTGATATGGAGTACTTGACTGCTTCATACTTTGGGATTTTCTTAATTGAGATCTAGAGGCATGCGAAGGTAAGCTTTTTGAACGATAACCTACAGTTTTTATATCTTCTGGTGAAGCGTAGAGTTTTGCACTAGTTGTAGGTTTAAAGGAAGAAGCAATTCCTAAAAGAAAAATGATTTAAAAAAGTAGCTTTAAATAAAAAAAAATTAACATTGGCATCAAAAGATAAAAAAATATATGTATTATAATAATAAAACAAATTAAGATATTATTTAAAAGTACACTGTAAAAATCCGATTTTATTAGGCAAGGAAATATAAAAAATTGTTTGACGTAACACTTTAGAATTTATCTTTTTAACTTTAATGTTCCGTTGATGCAATGCTAGTGTCTGGGATATTTTATTTGCTGCCAGTTATTTATAGCACAAAGCTTATTTGTCTTACCTTGTTGTAACAGATCTCTTGTTAATGTATCTGATTTGGGCCTTGGAACAAATTTCACAACCTGAACTTGAGGGGGTGGTGGAGGAGGATGTGTGGGAGGTGGAAGATTCCGATTAACACCAAGAAGAACACCTAAATTTTCCTGACTTCGGTGATTTTTAATATTTGGTAACGTTTGAGAATTTAGATACGCAGCTTCTTGAGCAAGGTCTGGTGTACTGTGAAAGTCTCGACGAAGTTCTCTCCCGCCAAAGATATCTAGAAATTTGCCTCTGCCCTAAAAAATAAATAAAAAATGTGGTATGTAATCAATGTCGTAGTCTTGTTCGCCATATAAGAATGACGAGTCATCATTTTAGAACAGACCAATGTGGTCACCTTATTAGCCGACAATAACTTATTTCTTTTCATTAATTTTTGTCACGAAAGATTTTTTAATTAAACAAATTTACTTTATTAAAATCAAAATCAGGAATTAATTTAAGTTTCATATTACATACAATCCCAAAAACCATTTTCATGTTAGTCTACAGAAATTATAAATAGAGTGTCTATGTGTAAATTCTGTATCTTAAAAGAAAAGAGATTGGTACTCGTCTGCTATTAAAATTTAAGTATTAATAGTTTTTATAAATATATTTTTATCTTTGCTTGTGTCAAACATAATAAAGAAAGTGAAAAATTTTCTTTTTCGCAGCATTAAATCAATTTACACTCCCATTTTCAATTAAAGTGATTGGTTATTGTCCCTACTACGCTATGACCACCCTTTTGTTTTCCAACAAAAATATTATTTTAAACAAGTGTTTTCTTAGGCACGACTTTACTGAATTAACATCATACTCCCTCTCAAATATTTACGTAAGGTTACGTAATTAGGTGATATCATAGTGAAGACACCATTTCTTCGTTATCTTAGTTCATATCAATATACTTCTCCTCTCTGATAACTGTTAAAGTTGCCTAAATTAAAGTCAATATATTAAAAAAAAAATAAAAAAGTTGAAGATTGGTTATTAAAGAATAAGTTATATGTAAATGTTAAAAAAACAAACGTTATGATTTTAAATAACAAAACCAATGATTGTGTAGCCAAATTAAAATTATTCAATCAAGAACTGCAATATGTTCATGAAAATATTTAGGAGTAGTGATTGACAGTAGGTTAAATTGTAAGAGTCATGCTAATTTTATGATTAAAAAGTTAACAAAAAATAGGGTTTTTCAGAAGAATTTGTCAATCTTTGTCATTAAGGTCTCGTATTACTATATATAAAACAATTATAAGTCCGCATTTTGAGTACTGCCCTACTGTTGTGTCATTTATTAATCAGACTGAAAAAAATAGGTTGCAAATTGAACAAAATATAGCAATGCGTATAATATTAAGAGTTGACAGATATACGAGAATTTCCCAAATACTGTCTACATTACAGTTTATGTCAGTAAACCAAAGATTAGTTATGTTAAATATATTGTTTATTTTTAAAATAGTTCATAGAAAGTTACCTGATTATATGTGTAAAAAAAATAAAATTTGTCAATGAAATTCATCAATATAACACTAGAATAGCCACAAATCTTTATGTTCATATAGCCAAGAAAAGTGGCACACAAAATTCATTGTTTTATAGTGTTTAGTTGAATATAATAAATTACCTTTATATATCAGGTCTGCTTTAAATGTATATCTACGAATTTCGTAGACTAAGTATAGAGTTTATTAAAGAAAATTATTGATTGTTAAGTATTATAAGTAGTTTAGAATTTTTTTTTGTATTTATTTAAAGCACTTGCTGCTAATAAAAATTTTCATTTCATTTCATTTCAAAGGTGTTAGAGAGTCCTTATATAAAGAAGTCACGACATTCTGCCATATTGGTGGTAGTAGAGATAAGTGTCAACATCAGTGCCGGAGAAATATAGTTCAGGGGCGGACATAGGGGGCATGCCCCCCTTTAATGCCACATCCTTTGTATTTCATACATATGTAATGGCAAATATGAGCATTTAATGATGATATGGCCTACCCCTCAGGGCTGGTCTGAGGGGTGAGGGTGATAATGAAATTGAAAAGTGAGACGTAAGGACCTTTTTTTTGCTTTTCAAATACGTGGGATTTTTGTTTGTAATTTTATAAATTAAAGAATGAAAGAAGAAAATAGGTGAGGGGACCTCACATTTTTCAACAAATATTACTTTTAAAATAATGCTGGTGTTGGTTTGATCATCAGCTGTCGAAATATAATAACTTTACTCAGTCTTACTAATTCTTCCCTAATATATGCCCTTCCTCGCGTCCCCTACCTCGAACCGCCTAAAGCCGAGGTTTTGTCATAACCCTTTGCAGTATTTGTAATTTCGTTATTATTCAAATTACGAAAAAGTTTAAATTAGTAAATTAGTAGCATTTTTAACGCTTTTAAGGATTAAAAATTATAAAAAAAACAACTGACAATCGAGTTTTTGAGTTATACAGCAAAATAACCTTTTTAATGGAATACCCTCTATATTGTATAACCATTAAAAGAATCTTTTAAAATCCTGGTAAAAAAGTCTTCATAAGATATGTTCAATTTTTAATAGTTTCGGAAATATGGCCTTCCTCAGGAGTTTGATATACAGGGTGTTTCACAACTTATCCGACAAACTGTAAGGGCTTACTCTACAAGAATTTTTTTTTTTTAAATATTGTTTTTTATAAAAAATTTTATACAAATTTAGATATTTTTAAAAAATTTGGGGGCGCCTCCTATGCATCAAGAGACATTTTTGGCATACAAAAAAAATTACCAGTGTCGTTCATGAGGGGTAATATTTTTTTAGAAAAAAAAATGGTACGCCACTGCATTTTCTAAAATATTTTTTTTTTAGTTTGACGCAAATTTTATTTCTTAACTTTTTTCTTTTTGATGGACGGTTTTCACGAAAATAAATAACCATTTCTCGGCATAGTCAAATTTCTATCTAATAAATAACACCGGCACACAAAAAAAGGGTTAATGTGCACCGGACGAGACCTATCGATGGGTATGTTTTTCGATCCTCTGAATCCGAAATTTTATTTATTTATTTATTTATTAAACGGATACACCATTTTTACATTTGTTTTCTACAATAAACTCTAAAAGTATAACAATAATAAAAATTTGACATGAGTGCTTAACAACTAGCTTTAACATTCCAGAATCAGTCTTTTTAGTTTGTTTCTAAATGAGTTGAGAGACAGACCAAAGAAGTCCAGGTTGGGAAACCCATTTACAGTCTTAACAATTCTATTCAAGGGCATGTTCTGAGCATGTAGGGTGTTATAATGCTTAGTAGACAACAGTGGTGGCATTCTTAAACTTCTAGGGGTACATAAAAATCAATGTTACCCAATATACTAGGTGATGCTATAATGTTATTTATAACCTTATAAAAAAATAAAAGTTCGAAATACTGTCTGCGGTCTTCAAGCCTAGTTAAAAAGTTAAATTTTAAGCCAGCTTAGGCCGTAAGGGTACCAAATTTGGAGTAAATTGCAAAAAACGTAAAAAATGGTGCAAATTTTCTCCAAATCCTATCGTTTTTGCAATTTATTTAAAATTGGAGGGTGTACGATCTAAACTCATTTAAAATTCGGATTCAGCGGGTC
This sequence comes from Listronotus bonariensis, assembly GCA_014170235.1. Classification (NCBI taxonomy): domain Eukaryota; kingdom Metazoa; phylum Arthropoda; class Insecta; order Coleoptera; family Curculionidae; genus Listronotus; species Listronotus bonariensis. The sequence goes on from JACEGR010005390.1 coordinate 5,030, forward strand.
GAAAAACATGCCCGAGAGCGAACGCGACCTGTCCGCTGTACAAAACACTTTTTGTGCACTAGAAGCGACCTACCTGGGGGGATGTTTTTGACCAGCTGAATCCAAATTTCAAGGTAGTTTAGGCCGTACACCTTTCAATTTTAAGTAATTTGCAATACACCTAAGAAATAGCAAAAAATTTTACCAATTTTTTACGGTTTTTTACAATTTACTCGAAATTGGGACCCATACGGCCTAAAATGACTTGAAATTCGGATTCAGAGGGTCGAAAAACATACCCGTAGATAGGTTGCGTTCGGTGCACAGAAAACTTTTTTATTTTGTGTGTCGGTGTAATTAAAAAATAAATAACAAAACTTATTTTTTACTTTAGAATTTGATATTCTCGATACAAAGTGACTATGTCGAAATATGGTTTTTATTTATTTACGCGAAAACCGTGCATCAAATAAAAAAGTCAAAGGAACAGATTTGTCCCAAATCTAATGGGAATTTAAAAAAATATATTTAATTTTTGGAAAAATCCAGTGGCGTACAATTTTTTATCAAAAAATATTTACCTTTAACCTCTCATGGACGACACGGGTAATTTTTTTATTTTATGCCAAAAAATATCTTCGGGTGCATAGAAGGCGCCCCCAATTTTTTAAAAAATATCTGAATTGGTATAAAAGTTATTATAAAAAAAAAACAATATTTTTAAAAATTTTAAATACCCCGTGGTTAAAAAACCAAGACGTTTAGGACATATTGGGCCACGTGAATAAATTAAGCAAAAGCTAATACTATAGTATTTGCTTTGTTTGTTTCAAGAAATTTGGTATGTTTTATCTTTTAATATTTTAAGTAAAAGCATTTGCTTAGCTTTATTTACTTGTCCCATTATGTTCATATAAAGTTTTTTCCTTATTTTTTATTGTAAAATTAGCCCCTAAAGTTTGTCGGATAAGTTGTGAAACACCCTGCAGATCTTTTTATGTGCACTTTTTCTTTCATTACAAGTACGTAAACAGATTTCTTCTCTTTAATATGTTTAACTAATGTAAGTAAACAGATTTTGTGATAAAAATGGCCAATAAAACAATATTTTTCAAAGCACAAAGGAAAGTAAAACAGGTTTGTTAAAGTGGCGAGAAATAGAAATGTAACAATAAACTAATATAGTGAGAAAAATTAAAGTTCTAAAGTAATCTAAAGGGTAAACACTACTTTATACTAAAAAATAATGGACTATCCCTAAAGTGCTTAAGGTAATCTTTAAATTATGTATTATATTAGTTTTAGTAATTAAGGTCCCATTTAAACTTTTTATTTGTCTCCTCGTTTATATTCATCAAGGTTTATTTTTTTCAAAAGCTTTTTCCACAAAATTAGCTTATTCATAAGCGCATAAATTTGTTTACAGCAATTAGAAACAACTCTGCGTAAAAAAAAAAACGTATATTTGTCATTTACTCAGCAAACTCCTATTTAGTTTAACTAAAGCATCAACGTTGTTATAATTAATTACCTTAGATCGATTTCTTTTCATTTCAGCCACACTAGCATAAACTCTTCCTTTCGCTGGTGAACTTGGAACATTTACACTTTCCGTATCAAACCTACTGGTGTTTGTACGGTCTATCTCAACATCCTTATAAAACAGCTCTTCCAAAGCTGTACTGCCTATTCTTGTAGAAGTTGGTCTTTGCCTTATAGAAGCAGTTCTTGGCTGTACTGGAGTGGAGTTGCCAGTTCCACATGGCGTTTGTTGAATTGACTCAGCTGAGCTCGATTTGGCAATGTCATCAGTCTCATCTCTATCTCCCCTAAATTTATAAAATACATTAATATCTCGCCAGTTTAAAGGTAAAAGTAACTAAGTACATTTTAAACAAAATATAATTTGGTTTTTCTCCAAAATAGAGATATTTATTAAAATATTTTAGGTTTGTTAAAATATTTATTGAGAAAAGCCAAATAATATTTTGTTCAATTATATATTTCCAAAAAACAAATAAATTATAGGTACATTTTGTTAAAAAATTGTTCCAACATTTTTAAATTTTTTATAGTATTAGGCATTCCTGTCGGGAAAATTTTTCAAGATGATGTCTGCGTCCAGATTACGGCGCATCAGGTATAGTTGCGCTGTTCGCCAATGTTATTTTTGAATTCAGCGACCCAAAGAACCCCTAGGCGCTGAGTTTCTCTCCTTTCTCCCATCAATTTTGGACGAGTCCAACGGAGATGATGCTCGTCGCCGTTCCTAAGATCCAGGTGTTCAAGAGGTCAATTTGAACATCATAATTGTCGGTAACCCGACTTGGGCCCGTTCTGATTCCTATTTAAAAGGTATTACATTTTTCAAAAAAGCGTCTCAAAAAATGATTTTTTAATGCATTTTTGGCTGAAGCAATGCAATTTCCAATTTGCATAAAGTTAACATTAGATAGGATTTTTTTTGCGATAATGGTAAAAATTTAGTTTTGTACATTAGTGCACTATAATTTAGAATTATAAATATCAGGACAGTTTTAAATAAACTTTTGATATCTAATGAATGCATTTTAGGTTTTGGACCATGCAGGACTTTTTATAAAGAATAATATGTTTTCGTAAAATTTATAATAAAAAAGTTTTCCATATGCCGCCAACTTACGTAGACACACTGTATAAAAAGGGCTCCTCAAAAAAAAAGAGATGGTTACATCATTTAAATTTTTCAAGAGATGTTATGATAACTAAAACCTTTGAAAAATTAGTTAATTAACAATTAAATAACATTAACAAAAATAAAGTTTTTGCCAAAGAAACTAGAATCCTTTAAGAGTTTAAATGCCACTATAATTTATTCGAATTTTAAAATTAATATTAAATAATATGTATTATATATAAAAAAATATTTTGTTATGCACACGGGCTAGTGCCAAAACGGCCGCGCAGAACCCAATTTTCAACGTTGAATTAAAATTAGAAATAACTTGCAGACCCGTGCCCACTTCGTTGCGCGTTAATTTTGTTTTTCTGGATCCAAAATACTCACAACCCTATTTTTACGATTACAAGAACTAATTTTGGCGGAAAACTCACTTCTTAACTAGACTACTATTAATCTATTTTTATTTAATAAAGTGTTTGATTTATTTATTAAACAAATATTATTGGGATATTCTCCGATGGAACCACTTTAATCCAGACCTCAGAATAGATCAGGAAACCATCATTTATTTTTTATTTTTGTAAATAAACAAATATAAAATTATTTAAACTTGTCTTGAAAAAATATTATATTTTTTGAATTCAGAAAAGTGGTTCCAACCGGCTGAAAACCATATTTATTTATTTTTAACTTACCCAAACCCGCTACAAGACTCTTTGCCCTAGCTCTCCCAATACTAAGTGTAGTTTTAGGATCTCTTCTTGGAGGCAAGGGTGCTTGTGCAGATCTACCTAAACTAGCAACAGTGCTACTCATTTTTCTAGGCAAAGTAGAAAACTGTCTTAAGGCAGGTGTGTCTGAAAATTCCTCATTGGGTAAATTAGTTGACCTACTCATGTGCATAGTGTTTTGTGAAGGTGGATCCCATGAAATTACCTGAAAATGTATAATAAACATATTAAACATACCTAATAAAACTTAAAGGTAAACAATTTAGAGCAGGTATTTTTCTATATTATCATTAAAAAGAACACACAGTGTATACAGGGTGTTTCGGGAGGAAACGGAAATATTTTGGAAATATGTTCATAAGGTGAAAATAAACCATATGTTTTAATCCGATTCTTAACCGACTCTGAAATAATCAGTTCTAAAGTTTTTTGTAACCATTTTTTATTTTAAAAGCAACACAAACAAATACTAAACAAAATTCCACTAATTTAAAATGTTTTTAAAAATACCCCCACTAACATCAATACAAGCTGCAGAACGTTTGTTAATCGCTCGTGTTGCGCGTTGAATTGCTTGCGGATTGTTTTTAATGATATTTGCAGCATTAAAAATTCGATTGTGGAGTCCTTCTACGGTTTCTACTCGTGTTTCGTATACTAGTGATTTCATCCATCCCCAAAGGCAATAATCCAATGGGTTTAGGTCTGGTGATCTCGGTGGCCAAGCTTGAGGCCCTCCTCTGCCAATCCAACGATCAGAAAAACGATTATTTAAGAAATTACGCACCCGGCGACTAAAATGAGGCGGGGCTCCATCGTGCTGAAAGAACATTCGATGTCAAACAATCATCGGAACATCATCCAACATGTGTGTTAAATGGTCTTCCAAAAATTGTAAATAGCCATCTCCAGTAAGACGCTCAGGTAATACAAAAGGGCCAAATAACGGGTCGTTGAGCATTCCACATACACATTAATATCGAATCGGTGTTGAATGTTTCGTTCAAACGTGGCATGAGGATTTTCATCTGACCACCGATGTTCATTGTGACAGTTATTGATTCCATCGCGGGTGAACTGAGCTTCATCGATCGTATTTATGTAGGCCTCGATTTTGTTGGATCCATTCGCAAAATTGAACCCTTAAGCCATAATCACCTTCTTGAAGATGTTGAACCGGTTGTACATGGAAAGGCTTTAAACCGTTTTTTCTATGTGTCTTCCAAACGTCCAAATGTGATTCTTATCGAAGTTCTTTCATAATCCGCCTCGAACTAAGACCTGGGTTCTCTTCAGCTATATCCAGAATATTCTCTTCATCTTCCACATTTAGACCCGCCTCTCGTTCAGAATCAGTTCTTACGCTTGGAAACATTCCTGTTTCCTGAGCATTTGCAAAAACCTTTTGAAAAACTTTTCGATTGGGAACTCTTCGATTTGAAAAACGATGTCGGTATTCATCAACAACACGTAATGCGCTACCTTTACAGAAACCATACACGAATATCATGTCAGCATACTCCCTATGCATAAATGTATGACGCATTACGTACGGAACCTTTTCTCTTTTCGAGTCGAAACGCTCAGAATCAATCAAACTGACAACCATGCTTGTCAAAACTATCAGTCAATTAAATTAGGTATTGACAAGCAATGAAATACCTAAAAACTGGTGTTAGAAATACAAAACTTTTTAATTACTTCAAATTTAAAAAAAACTTTATCACTGATTATTTCAGAGACGGTTAAGAATCGGATTAAAACATATGGGTTAATTTCTCTTATTTTTACCTTCTGAACATGTTCCCAAAATATTTCCCTTTCCTCCCGAAACACCCTGTATTTAAGTCATCTTTAACATATTATGCTAAAATATTGTATAAGTTAGCAAACGTCTCTATTAACTTTAATGTTCATAATTTTATTGTTAAGGTAATACGTACTGTCATTTGAACCAAATTTCCAGACTTTCTTATTAAATCGACCACATGTTCATGTGATGCTGAGGAAACGTCTTCATTGTTAATTTCTAGCAAAAAATCTCCCTTCCTTAGTCCTGCCATATCAGCAACACCACCTAAATTTGCAAGACAAATTTTTGTTCATATCAGAGCGATTTAACCAGTGAACTATGGGATAGAAATTAATTGTTTTGGCCAAAATTCTGAAACTTACCATTTTAACTTAAAATACGTTGCTCTTACTGGAAAAATATTGAAAAAAATATCATGCATTATTACAGATGGTTTTTGGGGAACTGGAAAGGACAATATAAATTATTGCAAATTTTTCGACAAAGCTAAAACATTTTTCATTTATTACTTAATTATTTTTAGTTATATGATTTTCATTTATTTTTAGGATATAATTTTAAGTTTCTTATTAATTTATATAAAATTAATATAAAAACAAAAGTCGTCAAATTCTTTTATAATTTTGTGTAAATGTAGTTTCGAGTATCTACTTTGTTGTTGTTGCTTCTTGGCCATAATAATGGATTTCTATCCCATAGTGCAGTGGTAAATAGTTGGCACAACAGTGCCTGTAATTTGTTTGTTTGTTTTGTATTTGTTTTTAAATTTGGGTGTTTTCTACTTAGTATTGTGTACGTTGTAAAAATACTAAAACTGTTGTAATACTAGTAACATAATTAACTAGCAATGAGTGTGATTATAAAATGCACCAGAAGTGAGTAGTTTCAATTTTAAAATGTTTAAATAAACTGCGATAACTGCCCCATTTTAAACTAAACGAGTTTCATAGGCTGCTAAATTAAATGACTTGCCTTTAAGAACATCCAATACATGCGTTCTAAGTTAACCAGAACCTCGTATTTTTATTTTACTATCTACGGAGGACAAGAGGACAAATGGATACAAAAATTTGCTCTTTCGTTTGAAAAATATGATTTATGAAGAGAAAATTTTGGTTTTTATACAGGTTTGCAAAAACTTTAAAAACAGTATTTTTTAAGAGTTAACTACCCTTATTTTTTATTTTAAGCAAAATGTTTTTTTTTGGTATCATTTGTGGTTAAAATGCCAACAGTATTGGGGACTTTATTTCTTTTACAGGGATTTTAAAAAGTTTTATCAAACTGATTTTGTTGGTTGTCATAAATTATTTAGCTATTTTACGATTTCCTATTTAAACACCCCCCACCCCATAATGTTCCACCTTTACAGAAATTTGATCAGAATATTTTTAGATTTAAAATTAAGAGATTTCAGCCAAATTGTGCAGTTTAGATTTTTATTTTTTTCATACTTTATTTTAAATAAAATTTTAAAAAATCTAAATGATAGGTATTTTGTTTAAAAATGAAAAAAAGGTCGCTCTTGCAAAAACATAATTTTTGCAATGTGTAAAAATAATTAGTACTGTTGTGTAGGGGTAAGTCGGCCCCTGGGAAAGTAATGAAGAAAAAAATTACAAGAACTGCATTTTAGGAGTCCTAACTGGTATTTATTTAATTAAAAACATATTTCATTAAATCAAGTAGTATAAAAGTTATTAAGAAAAATCGAGTTCCAGTGGCGCCCTTTAAGGCCACATATCTCTGTAAAGAGAGACCTAATGAAAATATTTTTAGGAACCTTGTCACATTATTTTAATGTGTTCTATATGAACTCGAGAGATTCCCCACATATTCTTAGACATGGACACCCTGTACAAATATATTTTTTAAAAGTAAAAACTGATTTGTAACATGTTACTTTACATTTGGAAACTGTGCAAAAAAGTTTTTTGCCGTTCAATAATTGTAACTGATTTAAACACCTTAAGTGGGAAAAGCAAATTTAGAGATTTAATAAATATGATTATTATATCATTTAGATTTTATTTTCTACTAGTGTACGCATAGTTAACCATTGCGCACGCAATCTCACTTTGTAAAATGTACCTAATTGGTTATAAACTAATACTATTTCACGTTCAGAAATATAAAAATAAAAATAAATATATTTTTTACTTTTCTAAGACACAAGGGAACGTTCATAAATTACCTGAGGTGTTACAATTTTTCGACCCTCTGGTAAGATTTGCTTCTAGCAAATCAAATACCTCATCCTCATATCCCAATCTCATATAAAATTTCTATATGTAAAAAGGCACTATCGTTAAATCCAAAATTTTGATTTGGACCATAAAATTATTTTAAAGACCAAAAAGGTCCTTCTCCCCAAAAAGTGGGACCTACCCAAATCTCGTGAAATTTTCCTGTGGAAGAAAAATGGCGTGATATTTGCACCGGGTCGGTGCAGGAGGGGGTCCCCTCCCCCACGGTGAGATTTGGTGAGATTCAACTCGACCCCCTCTCCACCTAAATGACTCACGTAATTCATGGACGCCCCATTAGAAGCAAAATATTGTTCTTAACACTTGGGTTAAGTGTCTTTCTCGCACTTAAAGCTTATTTGAAATCCGCTTCACGTATTGTTGGTGCAATTGATTGTGGGTGCGGGAAAGTATCCCTTTGCGCATCTGTCAGAAAATAACCACAGCTTTATTTTTAATAAAAGCTTATGTCATTTTTTAAAATAAATAACAAAATAAATATGCTTTTAATATTCTACTTACCTGGATCAACATCATCGAGGTACTGTAGAGCTGGGCACTTTTCTGAAGGAGTCATTTCCATTAGTGGAGACATAGCCTTAGCACCACGTAAAATAAAACCAAACCCTTTACGACCTTTGTGAAGAACAACAGTACGAGGTTCCATAGATAACGCAGAGCACCTACAATAGACAAACGGCTTAATCCCAATTGTACAATTTTAGAATACAGTGTGTCCACGGATGGACTTAACTATACCTGTACTTTTTTTTATTATTAGAAAAAAGTTATTCCTTATAAAAATGTTGCACTATCAGAAATGATTAAAGTTATAACAAAAAAAGAAAAATATATGTTTAAACTACTTAATTATTAAGGTCTACTATGTTTTTACCTATGTGGTATGGTTTTTAGGAAAAATTGGGGTTAACCTAAAAAAAACTTAAAAAAATTATTTTTACAATTCAGTTCTTTTTTAATTTTTGTTTGTTAACTTACCTTATTGTGTAACTATTTACATAAACTTTAGCTAAACTTCATAATGTTCGCATATAAAAATTAAAATAAATTATTTTTGAAGAAGGAGTATTTTTTCAGTTTACATCTATTTTTTTATTAATTTAATATAATAATAAGAAAATAAATTAGTGAATTTATTTATTACGTTTTAATCAAGTAGTATTAAATAATATTTTTTTGTTTTTTTTCAATCAAATATTTTTATCTTATTAAACACCTTTCACCATTTAAAATCAAGCAAATATTTTTATAAAGACAAACTTTTTTAATATTTAAAATAAACGAGATTACAGGTATAATTAAGTCCTTTCGTGTACACATTGTATATATGGGTTTCCCTTTATTGCTATGCTGCAAGAAAAATTAAAAATTGTCTTAAATACATCAGGTTAAAAATTTTTAGATTACCAAAATTTTGACAATATAAAAATTTCGGAAAGGTAATTACCACTAAAGCCCTTTTATTAGCTTTTATTTATTATTACTAATTTTAAAATCGTAATTTTATATGGTTGACTATATATTGCATCTTGTACCAAATATACAGGATGCCCTTTAAATGAAACACCCTATACAGGGTGTCCCACCGGAAACTGCTACAATAGATTTCTGAAAAAATGGGCCTTGGAAAATTTTAAAAATTTTGGAACATTATAAAGTCAGTAAGGGACATGTGACTGTAATATTTTGACAGTTCTACCACTTTCGGTTATACCGAAAGTTAAAGTCCACTTTCTTATTTTAAATAAAACTTGCTATATGTTATTTATTTTGCGTTCTGCGTAAAATTCTAAACATATTTTATGTATTATGTTCTATACCTCACTGTGTTTCCAAAATTTGGTATTTTGGGGGTTTTTAGGCATGCTAATTAATTAGGGATACCAGCAGTGTTGTCAGATTTTAATGAAAATGGTGTTGTTATATCTAGGCAATTGACAAAGATTAAAATTTTAAAGTAAAGATTCCCACTTAAGTTTTATTAAGCTTATTTAATTTTGATTAATATAAATTAGGCATTTTATTTAAAACAGAGAAAACACTAAGTATAGCAAACAACTTGGAATGGCGATATCAACTCTACTTGCTTAATAATCTCCAAGTAGAGACTTTTGTAAACGCAGCTTAAGCCATTTAGAAATATTTGAGCGCTTCTGTATTTCTTACCGAGAATATGGTATTGGCATATCTAGGAAATTAATAAATAAGAAACTTGAATTTTTTAAACTAATTAAATATTTCCTGGCCAATTTATTAAAAAAAAGCGAAAAAAACTTTTACTACAAAACTGCCGACATTACTGTTAAATTCTTTATGTCCAACACCTTCCAGATACCTAATTTTGTAAATGCCAATTAAAAGGATCAAAAGATATTTGGAAGTGGCAGTACTTATACTAACCCCGTATAGCCAAGTATATTTAAATATACCCATTTTAAAATCAATAGTTTTTGATGCAATTTTTATATTTTTTTATTACACTTGGTCACTCCATAATGGATAGATAGCCGTTAAATAAGTAAAATAATAAACTTTTTTATCTTAAGGAAAATATTACTTACGTTTTTCTTGCTCTAGGTGCGGTTGCAAACTGTTTAGACGTGCTTTCCCTTCGTCCAACTACTCTTCCAGTGGGTTGCGAAAGTATAGGCATCCGAGCGTCTCTGGCTACAATCATGGTTGCTTGAATGTTATTGTGACGCAGTTTCACTTCCTGAACGCAGTGAGCTGGGAAGAGACCACTTTGGTTTCCAGAACTTCGAACATTACCTTCGAGATACCCATCATCTGTTGCCCCAATAACTAAAAACATTACTTCATTATAGGTTATACATAATACTGTTATTTTAAGATAAAAAGACAGTAAAATGTAGACAGGTAGAGTAGTTTAGTTGGGAGGTGAGTTTAGTACTTGTAATTGTCAAAATATGGTTGTTAAAAAAATAAACAAATAACATAAAAATTGTTGAATCAAACTTCTAAACGTAATATGTTAATATAAAAAGAACTAAAATGAAACATTTAATAATTGTTTTACAACAAGTTTTTTACGATTACAAGAACTGTTTTAAGCAGGAAACTCACTTCTAGACTAAACTATAGCGCTAGTTATCAGAATTAACATTTTCAAAATATAATTTTGATTGACGTTCAAGTGTTATTATTAAAGGTGGATTTTAAATGAACAATGATGATAGTGATACAACTTATTTCTGTAGCCGATGAAGAAAACGTGCTTTTTAATATTGTCAGAAATCAGGTCAAAATTTAGTAATTTTTATAGTACCACTAGCAGTTCTATTCCTTCCTTTTCAGGTCTTGTAGCTAGGTCTCACTAACGCCACCCTGGGTACCTCGTTGCCGCCCTAGAGGCTTATTGTGCCTTGACCTTACTTCCTTCTCATTTACACTCCATTCATTCCATAACATAGACGTTGGTTGCTTAAGCGGGCTTTACACCTGACAAGTTATTGATCAAAAACTTGTTAAATTACTTTGTCAAATATTTGATAAAGAAATTGAAAAGTTGGAGGTTTTTACTCTCTTCAAGTTATTGTCAAATTTATTTTCCATTTCATCAAATGGTTTTCTAGGGTTATGTTAACTATTAACTAATTACTAAAAGGCCCCTAAGAAATATTGATTACAAGTTTTAATTTCTTTAAGTACTTGAGCAAGCTACTTGATAAAGAAGTTGAGAAAAATTTTAACCGTCAAGTCACTTAAACAAGCACTTGTTCAATTAATTGATCAATTACTTGTCAGGTGTAAAACCCGCTTTAGTCTATGCTCTAGCAGGTCTTTACCCCAAGCAACGGTGACCTGGTTACCCATCCAAGTTATAACACTTTACACTGTTTAACTTTGGTGATCGCTGTTGCGGCAATCGTACAGATCGAGGTTGCTTGCTTCGGTTGCAATGGCTTTGCTGCTAGGCAATCGCCAGCAGAACAAGGTTAGTTGTACAAATAATACAGCACAATATAGGTTATGCTACTGCTGCGTTTAAGTGCTCTAACGTTGCACAAAAGTGCTATATCTGCAGTTTTCCAAACGCACCCAATAAAAATATAATGAAATAGAGACAAGAAAATTTAATAGGCCTAGACTGATTTCGAACTTATATTCCATACTTACATGCAAAACATGATGCAATGTGAATAAAATGCAAATATACATTTTTAAAAGGCCTTTTGTAATAACTTTTTGTTTAGTGAGCAGCTATTTAATCACAGGTACTGTCTTTATATCTCAAAAGACAAGAAACCCATTAGGATGGTATTACACTTAAAAGCAAACTAAATGAACTACGGAGGTAATTTGGAGATCAACTACAGTAACATAAAAACCTAAGGAGGTATTTTTTGGTGTAATACTCAAAAAGTTATTTTTAAACTTGTGAGCAAAAATAAGTAGATTGTTTAACCGAATCCAAAAATATAAAAGAATTTAAATGACAAACAAAATATTGCCAAAAGGTTAAAAATGGCATTGAAATAAAAAAAAACTTTCTATACTGGAAAAGACGTTAAGCGGCTTACATATAGTTTAGTAAACATAACAGAATACAATAGGGTAAAATAGAACAAATTAGGGAAAAGCTATTTTTTTTTATGTGCAGGAAAAAGTTTCCGAATTAACATAAACAAGTGCAATATTTTACTTTTACAAGATGCAAAAAAAACAAAAATTTCCATATTAATTAAAAACAAATCTATTTAGCAGTGAAGAGGTGTTCCCAAAAACTTTAGTGGCAAACAAGGTTTTCCAACAAATGGATCCTCTGCGTACGATTTATATAAATTAGTCTTCTCTAGTTTTTAAAAGTGAGCCGTGGTTCTGAGGTGCTTGTTAAACGTAAAACCTGATAGTTACCACATTTTTTATTAATTTAGTTAAGCATGACTGTATTCTATCTAATTAAATTACACCCTGTATACTTGATAAATTATAGAATCACTCTAAGGTAGGAATTGTTAGGTTTATTTAATTAACAAGGTTGTCGTACGAGATCTTTTTGTAACATATTGTTTGCTAGAAAAAGTTGGCCTACCAAAAGGTATCGTCGCTGGTAGAAAACTTAGCTATATAATAAAAGAAACGGTTTCAAGAATTGATTTTTCTTTATAATATTTAATTATTTAAAGTATTTTGTCTTTCATCCACATTTTAACATCGATTTTCATTGTTTCTTGCAACAACACTAAAACATGTTCAAACGAATCCTGCAAACTCTCATCGAACGCCTTTGTATTTGGGCAAAAAACTGACACCAGGGTGGATCGCGACGAACGTTCCAGCGCGCAACCGTTTAAACGAATGAATCTTCTTGCGCTAATATGCATTGCAGGTTGCATTATTCCCGTCAATGATCAATGATTTTCCTCTAAAAACATACACCTAAATTAGGATCTTAAGAATGATTTTATAAATTAAATACAACATGGGCGTAGCGAGGTACCGACAGGAAGGGGCAGTTGCCCCCCCAACCATAGGCAGAATTAATATAATTTTTGTAGATTATTCTTTTGTTTTTTACGACTTTCTCAGACGGGGTAAAGTAATTTCTTCTTCTTAAATGGTATGAGGGTGGCTTCTTAGCATATCCTGAAAGAGTATTTTATTTTAAACCACTTAATATCACAAAAGCGATATTTCGGAAAAGAATTTTTCAAAAGGCATTTAATAAAATAATTCTTAACCATCCGTTAACTTACTGTCTAGTTGCCCTAAAATTAACAGTTTGAGGTTAATCATGGTATTCTATCTAAAGGATTAAAATTTAAAAAAATAAATTGTTGAAAGAAGTTTTAAATTAAAATAGGACATGTGAGGTGTCATTCCATTTAGAATATTACATATAATCGATGTAAGATAAAATATATCGATAGTCCCTATTTTAAATGGGACTATTGATATTACAGTTATTTTCGGTTAAACCGAAAGTTATAGAGAGGTTAAGAAACACCCGGTATATTATTAGTTTGCCTACTTCGTCTTTCCTGTGGCGCAGTGGACAGAGCTTTGATCTTCGAAGCCAAAAGTCGCCGGTTCAATTTCCAGCGGGGTGACATATTTAGGTAGTACTTATTAAAAATATCGTCCGTGGTGGCACTTCCACGTTGTCTAAAAGGTGATGTGAAATGCATAACTGCATGTTTCAGTGCTTGGATAACGTTAACGGAACAGGGGAACTATGAGTTAAACACTCATAACCCGACACCCACGGTTCTCTGGTATTTAGGAATAGGCCTTCGTGGGATGTCAAAAAGATAAAAAAACCTTGCATTTGCCTTTGCCTTCTTCCCCACCCATACAAAATCGTAGCTATGACCATGGAATACATAATATATTGCTTAAAACCAACGGGACATTTGGGTTTAATGAAATATCCTGGTATATTTTAAAAGGGCAAGCAAGCAAGCTCTTATCCCACTGCTATTTTAAACTTAAGTTTAGCAATATCTTGTCTTAATGCTTCATATAAAAAAAAACATTAAAATATCATCCACACGGCTTTGTCTTCTCTTTATATGTACGTATATAATCAATGCAATGAATTATAAATCAATCAATGATTTCATGATTAATTATGTAGTTAAACAATAAATCATTTAACAAGAAGATAACACTACAAAAATTTTTATATTCTCTTCATAAAAGAATATTAAATGCAAGTACTTTACTTTTATTGCCAAATGCCCACGCAATTAAGAAACAGTACGAAAATAATATTTTATTTCGCAAATAAACATTAAAAGAACCGGTACATATTAGTGCCAGATTATTATTGCAGTGCTTAGGTACATAATGGTAAAGTAATGATGCAAAACGAATATATTCTTTTACTATTTACGTCCTACATGGACAAACTGTGAATATTGGTTGTTCTTGCTTGTTCCCAATTGCTTTGGGACGTTATACATGTTTCTTTAAAAATAAAACAAATAACTTATAAATGTATATAATAAATAAATGTATTAACAAAAATGTGACTGTTTCTTCTTTTTTATCCGAATAGCTTAAAATACATGCACATACAGGGTGTAAGTGCGTCGAGCTTCCTTAGCGCCTAAACTATGGAAGTAAGAGATTTCGTGTAAGTTAGAAAACATTTTTTTTATATTCATAGTACCTAAATTTGGCCAGAACTTAATCGATTTTTAAAACTGGAACAATCTAAATATTTTTTTGGACTCTTTAATATTTGTCTATATGTTTATACAATATTAGACTTATTTGATATAAATACTTTAAAAAAATATAAAAACAATCGATACATAAAGCAATTTTCTTAGTCGATAAAGAGGTAACTATATCCAAAAAAGGAAAAAACTTACTAGTAGAGGGCCAATAGAACCATTCTATGAGTTTAAGCTATTTTAAAATACAGGGTGATTAAAACTAATTTAAATATTCAATTGATTGTTTTTAGGGGTTTTCAAATGGTCCCTGTACTTATATTGATATTTAGTCTTATAGAGTTTAAGAATATAATTTTTTTTTATAATATACTTAGAACCTCTATCTCTCTTTATTTATTTATTTTTAAGTTACTACGACATATTTAAAATTCACCCTTTTGGAATCATTTTAATGGCTGTAAGGCTAAGGCCAAAAGCCAAAAAAAAAAAAAAAAAAAAATAAAAAAATAAAATTGAGTAAAGAAAATATTACCATTACAATAATTATTTTAAAAACCATAGAAAAATATTATTACTCCAAGGTTTCAAGCCAAAAGTTTCATATTTTACAAGTGCTAATATTGCCTTTCGTTAAAGTATTTTAAATGCTTTCCTCATACCACGCCTACTTCCGAATATGTTCATGGACGTCTGTTGAAAAAGTCATAGTAGGCTTGGACATAGACATGCACAGATATTTTGTTTAAATAAATTTGACAATTCAGTATTATTTAACTGCTGGCGGTTTTACTTACTTTCTTTGACAATTAACACAATGAATATTAGCAAAGATGAGTTAGTTAATATGTTAATGTGAACTGGGAGAAATTATTTTCTAGTAGGAATTACGCAACACGTTGTCCAGAGAGAAAAGCTCCCGACAAAAAGTGTCTAAATACTTTGTCAAGATTTGTAAACGCGGAAAGTGTATTATACAGGGTGAGTTTTTTAGATGTTTAGTATACAGGTCTTAAAACCACTGCAGCTACAGAGATGGTTACCATCTCTGTAGCTGCAGGGGGTTCTGAGATCCTTGTACTAAGCATCGAAAAACCTTACCCTGTTTAAGAGAAAACAAATCGTGAATTTTTTAGTAGACGCATATAAAGATTTTCCGAACATACAGTGTGGGCCAAATTATACTTGCACACTTTTTAAACTATGACCAGTTTTTACCTGCGCAAATTTTTTCCAAAATGTCATTCGTTTTCGAGTTACAAGCCGTCAAAGTTCAAGTTTTTATTTTTTGTTTTTTGAATTGCCTGCTTACAGGAAAACCGATTTGACTAATATTTGAAAGATAGGCTATGTCGTCTGCGCTTCATCATTTAAGTAACAATTCACATTGTTTCTGAAAGACTGATAGCAGGCCATTAAAAGAGGTGCTCTTAATTTACCTCGCTCAATCCAACAGTTAAGCGGTAAAGCACCCTTAAAAATTAAGTGGTACTTTTCTCATTTCGTTACCACCAGCTACCAGGTAAATCGCTATCAAAGTATACTAAAACTGTCAGTTTAACATCAAATAAATTCTCTTTTTAAACTATTTAATTTATAATCCTAAAATAACTAATAATGGCTAATCACCAATATTCAAATATCGAATATTGTGATATACTGATATTCGTTATGGAAAAGCAAATGGTAATGCAGAGTTGGCAAGAAAATATTATATGGAGAGTTATCCGGAAAGAAATATCCCTCATGCTTAAACATGTTCCAGTGTACACAGAAGGCTTGCGAAATGTGGTTCCTTTAAAAGTTATAATAAAAAAAGGGGAAGACCTAGAACTGCTAGAAACGTTCAACAAGAAGAAAAACTGCTTGAAATTATTGAAGATAATCCAAATACTAGTACTAGAAAAATTGGGAATAAAGTGCGGCTCTGTTAGGCTAGTTCATGGAGCGTACTAAGAGAAGAATAACTCTACCCGTTTCATGCACAAAAGGTGCAGGCTCTTTATGACGATGATCGGCCGAGACGATTGGAAATGTGCACTCAGATCCTAGCTAAGTATAAACACGATAATCGATTAATTGGCCTCATAATATTCACTGACGGAGCTGGTTTCACTCGTGATGGCATAACAAATCTACACAATATCCACACATATGCTTACGAGAACCCAAACAATGTGGTTGAAACGAAACATCAGCATAGATTTTTACCGAATATGTGGGCAGGGATAATAGGAGATTGCCTTATTGGTCCTTATTTCTTTAATGGCCTATTAACTGGTGACGTATAGTTAGATTTTATTCAAAATCGTCTCCCATTGTATTTGGAAGATGTGCCATTAAAACTAAGGGCAAACATGTGGATCCTCCAAGACGGAGCTCCGCCCCACTTTAGTATACGTGTCCGGCAGTATTTGAATGCAACGTATCCTGAGCTATGGATAGGACGAAGTGGACCATTGGCATAGGCAGCGAGGTCACCAGACCTTAATCCTATGGATTTTTTCTTTTGGGGTCATTTGAAACAATTGGTGTACGGTACTCCAGTAATCAACGTCGAGAATCTTCGTTTCAGGATAATCGAAAAGTGCCAAATTATTAAAGAAACACCAGGAATTTTTCATTGAGTTAGGCGATATTTTTTGAAGAGTCTTAGGAAATGTATTTAAGAAAATGGGGGACATTTTAAAGATCTCTTTTAGATTGTTTAGTACTGTTTCATTAATTTTTAGCAATTAAATGTATATCGCAATAATCCATATATGAATATTTACGGATTAGCCATTATTAGTTATTTTAAATTTATAACTTAAATAGTTTAAAAGGCGTATTTTATTTTACACTGACAGCTTAAGTATAATTTGATAGCTATTTACTTGGTAGCTGGTGGTAATGAAATGAGAAAAGTAAATTTACCACTTAATTTTTAAGGGTGATTTACGTCTAAACCGTTGGATTTAGCGATGTAAATATACAGCATCTTTTTAAAGGCCTGGCATCAGTCTTTCAGAAAACATGCCAAAAACTAGTGTAGCTGTCAACACTAAAAAATTATGACAAAAAAGAATTTTCAATGTAGGTAAAGTGCCCTCTAGCGGCAAACAATCAATGTGAATTGTTACTAGAATGATGAAAAAATCGGTTTTTCTGTAAGTGAGTAATTTAAAAAACAAAAAATAGAAACTTGAACTTTGACGGCTTGCAACTCGAAAATGAGTGACATTTTGAAAAAAAATATATGAAGCTCTACCCTTATTTTGTCAAGTAGAATCACCCCAGTTTTTAGGTTTGAGATCGATTTTTAAATCACCCTGTATATGTTTTTTCTAAATATTGCCAATTTTAATCAAATAGATTTAGACAGGACCAGACTTTTGCTAAAATGATGCATTTACCTTCGTTGCAAAAAAAATCGAATTTATCTACAATTAAGCTAATACGTTTTATTTTAAACAATTTATTGTTAAGTTGTATCAGCATCTAATAAGGAACCCTGGTGACCCTTTTGTTTTTTAAAAGACACTAAAAAGTCCCGTGTTAAGACCGAGAGTAATGCATGTTTTATGGGGCGCATCATTTATCAAGAATAATCATAATTCCTGAATTCTAAATTGTTGACAGATTCGCTTTTATTGAATCATTTCTCATACTTTGTCTACAACAAAAAAACGTATTAGCTCAATTGTAGCTAAGTCCAATTTCTTTTGCAACAAGGTTAAATACAGTATTTTGGAAAAAGTACAATCCTGTCAAAATCACTTTGACCAAAATTGGCAAACCTAAATAGAACTTATCTACCCATTAGCCATTTAAAAATAAAAAAGATAGTCGCAACAAATAAAAAGTTATTATTAGTTAAAGAGTGTGCAAGTTTAATTTATCCCAGACTGTAAGCGTGTTATAAAGAGACATTTAGTATACAGTGACGAAGGACGGTATATGCACTTGTAAAATATGAAATTTGCGGCTTAAAAATCTTTTAGTGATATTATTTTTTTATGATTTTTAAATTAACCGTAATTGTAGTAATGCTTTTATATAAAAATCATTTTAAAAGGGCAAATTTTAAATACTTTGAGGTAGCTCAAAAATGGAGACAGATAGAGGTTTTTGAGTCTAATATAAAAATTACTGTTTATTTACTAAAGCTCTATAAGACTAAATAATATTATACAGGGTGCTTCATTTTTAAAATACCGAGAAAAAACTCATTGAATTTTTGAATATTTGTGAAGTTATTTAAGAGCACCTTGTATGTTGAAATTGGCTTTAACTTATAAGAGGGTATCTTTTGGCCCTCTACAATTAAATTTCATTCTTTTTGGGTACAGTACCTTCCTAATTGAATTGGGATTTTTTCAATATCGATGTTTTGTCATATTTTTAAAGATATATTTTTTAAAAACTTGTATTCTAATAAGTCTAAGGTTAACTCGATCGAATGCCTTGGCTGAATTTATGGAGATGCACATCGACTTGCTCGATTTAATCGAATCGAGTGTTGTGATCCCCCTGCTGGTTAGTTTTAGTTAGTTAAAGTTTTTAGATCATATAGCACTTTGAACGAAGTCTCTAACTTCCATTGTAATAAATGGGATCGTTCGCCTAAAGGGAGCCCGTCTCCCACTGCGACCTAAAAGATCTTTTATGGATCTGTAACTTCCATATTTTAGGCGATATAGAAACCTGACGCCCTAAACAGTAGCATAGCGTTAGGCGTAGTACGGCCTTGGACCTAAGAAGCCTCGCGGTAAAGGGGCCTCGCACCTTAAAGGGACTAAATGTAATGTGGACCCAAGCGTTAAAAGTCCACACTGTTATGTACATACAATTTACCTTGTTTAAAAGTTTAGCAAAAAATATTTTTTTGGTTGTCAATCTTTATTTCTTGGCAAAATAAATTCGTTAAAACGACTTAACCCCCCTATATTTGGCCACGCTACGCCACTACTAATAAAACACCCTTTATAAACAATTTGTATAATAGACTTCAAGCAGAGGTAGATAAAGCTGTCTTTATTTTTAAGTTATTTCTGACGTACTTAATATTCACCCACCTTAATAGTTTATATCTGCCTGACCTCTGGATGAACTACATAAATTGTATTCAATATAGCTTGATCCATAAATTCTAGATTTATTATTAATGGCTTTTATTAAGCTAAAACAGTGAATGCAGTGTTTTAAGATGTTTAACATTTTTTTGTTGCCTTTTAGGGTCTTTACCTAGGTCTAACTACCATTCATTCATTTTAATTTATTTCATAATTCTCTCGCCGCGTCGCGTCGCTGCCGATCTCACCCGTGCATTATACACTAGGGTAACTTAATATTAGACCTATTCTTTAAACGCTGTAAAACTACAGGTCATCATCAACAGTAGTGTTGGCAGTAAGCTGTCTTCCAAATATAGGCGTTTTAAATGTTTTAAATTAAATTATGTCCTACAGTTAAAAAGAAATGTTAAAAAATCAAGTACGGCGATACTCAATCGACACTTTTTTCAAAGTTAAATACAAGTAAAAATCTTAAAATAAAACCAAAAATTCCCTAACCTACAGCTATTATTACTTTAAATTACGCTAGCATAAAAGCAACTAAAATTTATCTAAGTGTGACACTACTTACCTTCTATCAGTTCTCCTTCTCTAATACTGATGTGTCCTTTTTCCTTGGACGTGTAGGATTCCACACAAACGACAGTGCTTCCTGGCATAGATATACTGCAGTTCGTGGTGTCTGAGTTGGCTGTACCCACGCCCGAGCTATCACTGATGATGTCACTAGCATCGCCGAGACTTTTTCTGTAACACCCAGTGCGAGCACTGAGATGGATTACATGGTTTATGACAAAACATTGATGAAAATGATCGATGAAATATTATCTTTATATGATATGTATTTTAGATTATTTAAATTAATATGACAGCAATGGTTCAGTAATCATTAATTGCCCATACAGATTTTTATAAAGGATCTTTCAATAAGAGTGATACTTCTTCAAATAGATATTTCTTGGTTTGTAATTAATATTTTCTTAATTTCTTGGTGTTGCTATATTTAGTATGGTGTCCAGTTTAATGATGCATTGTCTGACTCCTCTTGACCGGTTGGAAGTATTAAAAACATCAAAGACAATTGTAGTTTCACTATAGACACCCAGAACAATGCTAAATTTTTGGTCATCAGCTTGGACGCGAAAACTAGCGTCCAAACTGATGACCAAAAATTTAGCATTGTTTTGGGAGTCTATAGTGAAACTACAATTGTCTTTGAAAACATATTACCAAAGTGGTAGCTCAGTTGTGGCTACTTAACGTTTATTTACTCGAAAATTGGGTCGCCATCATCGGTACTCTGTGCAGTTTATAAGCAGCATTGTGGAAAAGTGTGAACGTAAGGTAACTTTACTTTCAAACTCACTTTTGAAACTTTTTGACAGTGCGGCGTATACCCTGCGCCGAGTACGGAGGATGGCGACCCAATTCTCGAGTAAATAAATGTTGAGTATCCACAACTTAGCTACCACATCGAGAGGTGTCAGTCGCTGCACTCTGCACACTATACTAAATATAGTAACACCTAAAAATTAAAAAATATGGATTAGAAACTTAGAAATCTCTATTTAAAAAACTATCACTTTGGTTTAAAAATTATAAAGATAATACATAAGTTTCAGAAAGAATCAAAACCAAAAATGTAATTTTTGATTTTCGGTTTATTTTTACCTTCTAAATACTAACCCTAAGACAGAATTACTTTTATAAAATTTTTAATTATACTATAAATAGCAAAACAGAGCTAGGCATTCCAAGTTATTTAAAGAAAAACGCTTAGACACGTAAATTTTTGATTTTAGGCGGATATACTTGTTTTTTGTCACTTTTACTCCCTGAGTGATATAATGCTTATATCACACTAGTGTTGCAAAGTATATTAAAAAACTTTCATTGCTGGCATATTATTATTTAAAATAAATTT
The DNA here is from genome assembly GCA_014170235.1 of Listronotus bonariensis. NCBI lineage: Eukaryota > Metazoa > Arthropoda > Insecta > Coleoptera > Curculionidae > Listronotus > Listronotus bonariensis. Next base: position 26,605 of record JACEGR010005390.1, read on the forward strand.
GGAATTATTAGGCTGTTAATTGGAATTATTTAAAAAAAAACACAATATAAGTTTTAAGTGAGAACCTGTTTAAATTCTAAAAAAATATTTTCAAACAGAATAACTACCGCTGTAAGGAGAAGTACATATATATCACCTCAGTATTGTAAAGTCATCAATTGTTTTTCTTATTTTTGCTGCAAAGACAAACAAACATATTTTTTTTGGAAATAATTTGTTGTCGTAGAAGAAAGAGTGTACATTACTTGTGTGAAAATGACTCGTGGGTTTGTTGCATTCGGCTGACGCCTCGTCTAACAATATTCCCATTCGTGTGAAATTAGTCAGTATCCACACTTGCAATGTAATATACTATTGAAGGTCTCTTGACCCTGACATGGGAGTAGACAGGTATCGGCCGGGCAACCCCCCTAGCCATAGGTCCGGAAATGCATTGATTCCAAGATATAAGATCTTAAACTTTTTTAATAGTATTTTTATTAATATCCTAAATACCCCTTTACCAATTATAATAAAATTTAATAGTGTTGTAGTATAAAAGGGGTAATTTAGCCAGTGGTGTCTCGAGAGAATATTTCTGACAAAATTGTATGGCACTGACATTCAAGTATTATTTATATTTTATTTAAATTACCCTAATTTTAACGGGGCTTTTTTTCTTTATTTTATTTCATTTCCTACCTTAGATTTAAAGAAAAAAATACTCTTCATTGCATATCCCTGGACCATCCAAGAAACACAGTGTACAAATTTTAGAAAAACTTTATTTAGTTTTTTTTTAATACGTTATAATTGTTTAGTTCTGCAATTGTTGGTGTTGCTACATAATTTAAAGAAAATATTATAAAAATTAAATTTTTCTATGTTTTGTCTGCCTCACTAGGTCACACTAGGTCACTATGCCAGTAGACTTAATAAATTTAATTAAATTTGGGCTCCACATTATTTTTACGTGTTCTATATAAATCCAAGAAATTGTCCACATAGTCTTGGACACCCTGTATAGAATGCTATATGAATTAAATTTTTCCACCCTGTTTCTTCGCTTCATCTGAAATGTTTAAAACTATACTAAAAATCGCCGTAGGATATACAGGGTGGTTTAAAATCCCAAAAATATTGCGTTAAAAAATAACGGAAAAACAAATTTTTGAAACTACCCAATTAAAAAGCATAAGGAAGTAATTAAAGTTGTGTAATATTTTTTTCTATTGGTTCATGATTTCTAGAAAAAATTATTGTTATCGTTAAAAAAAACGTTAAAAATAGTTTTGACCACCTAGTCAAAAAAATGTTTTTTTTAGAATAAAAGCGTTTAAAAATCGCGTTCTGATATACAAAGCAATTTGAAATTATAAAAATAGCAGTCATTTTCGGGTTACCAATGCACATATTCACATGTGTGTCAAACGTCGACATACCAAGTTTTATTTTTCTACCTTAAAACGTAAAAAAATTATAACGGGAAACCACTTTGTATATTATCAGTTTTTCACTGCCCTCCCCTAAACAAAATCCTGGCTACGCCCATGGACCCTGATTACAATTTACAAGTTTGAAGTATCTATTATTTTCGTTGATAAGATCAATTGGACAAAATTTTTAATTTATTTTTTTAATGTATAATATCAAATTACCTGTATAAAAAGCTATTTTCAACTAAGGGGATTTATGATAAGGGTTAAACGATCTTCAAAATGAGATATTATTTAGTTTTACAGAAAGATTAATCTTGATGATTGTTTAACCTTAATCATATCCCCTTAGTTTAAAGTGTCTTACTCTTACAGGTTATTTAATGTTATACGTTAAATAAATTAAAATCAAAATTTTGACAAGCTGTTGTATCAACGAAAATTAAAGCCGATAATTTAAACTTATTAGTTGTAATTAGGGTCAAGAGACCTTTTAAATAGCCCCTCTTTCTATGTAAGATCTTGTTGATAAGTCTGCTGCCTGTAGTTCAGAGGGTGAAAGTGGCAAAAAAGTTTTCTTCTAAAATCAGAAATTAACGTGTTCGAGTGTTTTTCTCTAAATGACTTAAAGTTTCCAAAATTAGCTCAGTTTTATTCTCAAATGGCCATCTTATATAGCTTTAAGAATGCTATAAAGTTTTACTTTTGAGCTTATTTATTAGACAAGCTAATTAAAAATAATCTGACACAGCCATTTATTGAATTACTTTGAAATGCAAACATAGCAAACTAAAAATGTATGTTATATTGTTAAAAAAAACAAATTAACTTCGATATACTTAAAATCGGTTTGGGTAATATGACCACCAAATATATTTATAACTTTAATTTATTTATGTATTCTACGATTTTAAAATATTATATTAATATATTCTTTTAAAGTATATGTTGGTAAGTAGCCTATAATAAATAGAAATATTATTTGCCAACAGTAAAGCAAATCCTAAATGACTTTTAAACCGGCAAAGCTGCATTTACAAAATTTAGTATCTGAAAGCATATTTAATTTTAAAGATCTCGTAACGTTTTGCGTTGTGTTGCATTACTTTTTACTAACCCTGTATAACTAAAAAATAAAGGCGTTAAATAAATTAACCGCAACGTTATTTTATTTATTTTCTAAAATAATACTTTAAAGTCAGTAATTAAATATGCCTTTGCTTTAAACTGATGACTGATAGTAATTTTTGCCAAGTAAACTAACCTTTCGTTTTATTTTATCGGTATAAGCATGGTCAGGTTATTTTAATTCGATGTAATGTCTTATAGTATAGGTATCAAATAATACCCATGACTGGGAAATGTGATACATTGTCGTGTTTAAATATGTTTGATATTCTGAGAAAAAATACTAAATATGTATTAAAAAACATTAAAGCAAATCTTTTTTTTACTTGAGACTGGTATATATACGGTATATATATATATATATATATATATATATATATATATATATATATATATATATATATATATATATATATATATATATATATATATATATATATATATATATATATATATATATAACAAAAAAAAGTTATTTTTTAGAAAAAAATCTGCATGATCTAAAACCTAAAAAGCAATCATACGATATTTACTTCTTTAGTAGTATTCGAGGTATCTCAAAAAACATGAATTTTGTTTAAGAGGACCCTTATTTTTATATCGAATATTGTTATTAAGGGAAAATGTTAAAAAATAAAAATTACTCTTAAATATGCAAACTCATTTATTTGCAAGAAAAAAGTTTTTCTTTTTAATTTTTTATAATAGAACGATTAACATTTAAATTTATACCTATGTAAGTACCTATTTTAGAATTTAATATCTAAAGAACGTTTAAGAACTGTCAAAACAGTAAAAAGTCACAGAAACGCTCGTTATCGCATAAAAATTAAAGAAAAACTTTTTTCTTGTAAATGAACGAGTTTGCATATTTAAGGGTTATTTTTATTTTTGAACATTGTTTTGTAATAATAATTTTCGATATTTTCAAAAAGACACTGGATAAATGACCGCCGGCGGTTTTTCTTAAATATAAGAAGAAAACCGCCGTCCGTAGATTTTTTATATCTACGTTTATAAAACCCGCCATAAATTATATTTTATTTGATACTACCGGCAGCTTTTACATATTTTATCGATAGATTAAAAACCTCCGAAAAATAGTTAAAGTTAATCTAACCTTAATATTTATTTATTTTGTGTGCCATAAGCGTTTAGTTTATTGTAGTTTTATTGTTTAATATTGTAGTTTAGTTAATATAGCACCCTTTTAAAAACAAATTGGGGTAGTAGAGCGGGATGCGGACAAGCAAATATACCCACTATTGTATTTATCCTAACGTTTCGTGGCTGGATTGTCACTTATTATCGAGGACCTATAATTAAAAAAGACACATTACAAAACTATTTCGTCACATGGACCCAATAATTTTCAACACTAAAAAACACTTTTAAAAAATATTGTCAGGCAGAAAAGGTAAAGAAATAACTTATCAGGACGTCATCGTCAGCAATTAGATATACCTAATACATAACTTAAAATTCTTAAAAGTGAAAAATTATTTATCTGAAAATTAAATAATAAACAATTAAAAATGAAAATTAGAAAAAAATATAAAAATTATCAAGAAAAGATATAAGAAGAAAAAAAAGTTATTTATCGATCCCGGAATCAACCTTGGGACCTGTCGCCTACGAGTCCACGGTCGTAACATTTGAGCCATAGGGAAGAATTTGAAAAATGTTTTGGAATTCTTTATTTCGGAACTTTTTTCCTTTTTTCTGAGAATTTTAAAGTTTGTTCCACCCTTAATACAAGCATACTTTAATTGGTAGTATTTAAGTTTTAGTTCTATGAAACGATAACTTTTTACTTGCCGCTAAAATACTTCTGGCTTTTCTTTTCCTAAAAGATGTACATACATATTTTTTAATTTATGAAGAGCTTCGACAAAATCTTTTTAGGTGTTAAACGTGTTTCCCAGTTTTATTTTTGTTTGTTGATCAATAATAAAAATAATATTAAACAATAAAACAAATAATTATTAGAGTTACGTTAATTTTAACTATTATTCGTTGGTTGTCAATAGTTTTTATAAGCAAAACCGCCGGACGGTGGCTTTGATCAATAAAATTAATTATAATTTTTGACGGTTTTCATACACGTAGAAAACGAGCAAAAACCGCCGACGACGGTCGTTTAACCAGTGCCTTTCAAAAATAAGGGTACTTTTCCCTTGAACAAAATTCATAATTATTAGATACTTCGTATACCAACAAAAAAATAATCTTATGATTGTATTTTTTAGATCATGCGAAACTTTTTTTCGAAAAATTACTAATAAAAAGTCTCCCATATGTAGAGAACTTAGGCGGACGCACTGATTGCATCAAATATATTATGTTTAAATTCACAGTTTATTTTTGAAATGTTTTTATAATTTGCCTTGCATGGGTATCATTTTAAAACCAAATTATTATATAGCCGTCTATATTTATTTTATTTTTTTTTTTATTATTAAACGGTAAAAATATTCTAATTTAATATGTTAATAGAGTAATAAACAACAATAACTTATTTATTGGTATAAAAATAAGTTATTTCGTAAGCAGTACCTGTTTATGTGTATCGTCTTATTAAACATTGTTATACATTGTTTTATTGTTTTGTGCCTCAGCTGCTGGATTTATACTCTACAATGCAGTTTTTTAATATTTAAAAACCGCATAATAAACCAAAAATATGCAGAATGAAAAAAATGTATATCTTGACATATTACCAAAGTATTCCTTAACCACTGGATAAATAATGTTTACTAGCTTCATTTCAAATATAAAAATGATAATTTTGGGGTATCAGAGGCGCACCTAAGATTTTTAAATTATTTTATCTAAAAACTAAAACCTGGAACCTTCAAAAGGAATACTTTATGGTAAGGATTTTTTTATTTTAGAATTTGCAAACTAAACTTAACCTTTTGGTTAGCCTGGAGAAAAACAATAGGTTTTAAAAGCAAAATAAATCGTTTATTTGTATTTTTTTCACGCGAATGTGGTCAAATTTTATTGGCAAACAGGAATATTTTTTTCTTATAATAAGAGGCATCTAAAACTCATATAAAATGAAGAGTAAAACAATTAACTTACCATGGTTTTTTAAAAAATATAGATAATTTGACAAAATTTAAGATTTTTTTAATAAAATTTAATCAAAACCAAAAATAAAAAATACAAATATAGGATTTGCTTTGGAATCTGTTGATTTTATCTAGGGAGGCAACTTTTTTTCTGCAAATTCCCAAATATTTTTTTACCAAATTAATTCCCTCCAGGCAAATAGCATCTGGTATAGATTTGTTGTGGTTCACATGCTTTACTTAACAAAAAGAGATTCCTAGTTGCGCGCGGAAAAGTGAAGCATATCTACGCATTTGTTAGATTTTACACAAGTAAGGAAATGTTTTATTATTAAACGTTCTTTTTCAAGGTTTCGTTGTAAGTTATAATTAGAAATTTATATTTTTTAATAAACCTATTAGGCCAACAATCTTTTGTATTTTCAAATAGCCCTATAATTGAAAATAGATGTTAAGATCGGACAAAAGAAATTAAATATTAATTAAATAAAAAGTGGCGAGACATTTGATTAGGTATGCTATAAACAAACAAATTTCTAGATTATCCTGAAAATTTATTAAACAAGCACAAAGAATGCAAAATATATTGTTAGTTACAAAATTAAGCCATAAACAGGTATGCAGTTTGTAAAACTTCTAGCAACTAAAATAATGGTATTTTTTGTTTCTCGTGCTAATAGGCAAAAATAACATCTCTTTGACGGTTATATTTGTCTCAGTTCAGTTTCAGTTTTAGTCTAACTGTCATTTTTCCTATGTATACGAACAGGCCTGTACGCAAAACACAATTTGGGGAGGGGGGCAGCCAATCTTCCAGGTAAGTAAACGGAGTGGCCAAGGCAAGTTTGCAGCAAGCAACTCATCATAAAAAGGTCTTTTTAGGTCTCCTGGGTGGAGGGGTGGGAGGGGGCAATTGACCCATTGCCCCGCTGCGTACGGCTCTTATAAAAATAAAAGAATAAAAGATAACCGGACATTATTTTTCATTTTTCAACATAGGGAAAACTGACAGTTCGACAGAAAGTAAAAAATGAACTGTGAACTGATATGATCAAGTAAGAAGCCCTAAATGTAGGCCATATTTAGGCTTTTTATTTTCATAACATATTTTGCCACATATTTTTAACAGGATTTTTATTAAGTCAACGTTTTAAAGGTGTTTCTTTTATTTACTAAAGAGACAATACAGCACGGTGTAATTACACAGCAATTGCTCCATTAATTAATAACTGCAATTAATACACTTTAGTCAACGTTTATCAATGGTTTATTTTTTTGTCTTAAATACTGCTTTTTAATTTTTAATGAAAACATTAAGTAGCTAATTGGTAAAATTAGTTTTAAAACTTTTAATAAATAAATATGTAGTAGTACCAACAGTATCCATTTGCTTTTAAAAACTTTTTATTCCGCTTAATATATGTATTTAAATAGGTATTTTTTAAACAAAATTTTTAAAGTGAAATACGTTTTTCCTTTTATTTATAATGCTAATATTTTTATTTTATATCAATAAAATATCGTATCATAAAAATTATGCGCTTCTTGTTTGAAAAAATATAAAAACAAAGAAACGCATACTGTTTATTATGCTAGATGGTAAATGCAGTAGGTACATAGCTAGCCGACGAAAGAGTTAAAGTAAGAAAACACTAAAATAACAGCAAAATGACGTTAATGAAACATTTAGAAACAAATTAAATCTTTACCTGTAACAATGCTAGCAGTGTCAGTTTCCGGAGGCACACTTCCATCGCTAAGACTCGAACTCGCAGAGCTGAATGGGAGAGAGGAGCGGTCGCTGGGACAAGGGAAGGGGGCAAGTGTGGTAAGGTGCTCAGCGAGGGAGTTCTGGCCAGCAATCCGATGGCACTTCGCCTTTTTGGGTTGTAGCTTGGTGGGCCTCGGAACGGGACTGAAAAGAGTAGTGTTGGAAGAGGTGCATGCTAGCTGTTTATTTCGTGGGTAGCGTTAAATGTGGGATTTATAATACAATTTTATTATATTAAACCTTTTCAAACCAGTGCTATGTTCTAACTCATTTATTGTTATAAATGGGTCATATCAAAGCCCATAAATGTAAAATTAATATACATAGAATCAACCTACGTATATTTTTCATTTTTTTTCAATAATCGCCATTTATGTAAAAATACTTGGTTTTGCTTAAATAAAAATTCCTATTTGCCCAAAATAGTATGTATATAGGGTGTTTCCTAACTACGAGACATTATAGTGTGATTCCTAATGTCGGTTTATGAAAAAAAGTTCCCATGAACCTATGCTATATTAAGGATATTTTAAAATACCAACTTTTTTTAACTTTAACGTCTTGTATCTCCAAAACAAAGCAACTTCGGACCTATGCTCATAGGACATTTTTTTCAAAATAACATAACAAGCCCCCTTAAAGTTTTGTAATGTAGTTAGAAAACACCCTGTATATTTATTATTTTTTATAAAAATCCTTTTTAAAAGTAATTTTATTTTGTGGATATTTGCACATTAAAAGGCAGATTAAACTCAAAAAACGTACCTTTTTTAAAAGTTATCTAATAAAAATTATATTTATAAATCTCACATTATAAAAGAAGAAGATTATATAAGATTAAATATAACAATAAACATACTATCATAAAACATAAAAGCTACATGCCAAAAAAGATCGAATCAAATCATAAAACAAAAATTTTAAGTCCTAAAATTAACTATAAGCAGTCCTCACTTTTACAAAGTTTTTATTTATATTGTCATTAGGTTTATCACCCTGTTTTTAAATAACTACGAATTTGGGGACCCATGCTCATACAGGGTGTCCAGTAACTGAACTGACAAACTTTAAGGGGTGATTTTATAAATAAAATTGGTAAAAATTAGAAGAAAAAACTGTATTTGAGTGTAAATGTGTTCAACTGTAAGTTTTAAAGAAGGGAATGTACAAAATTATTAAAATATATATTGTTTTTTATAACAATTACAATATTTTTAAAAAATTTGGGAGACGCCTACTATACGTTTAAAAATTTATACAAACTGTAAAATCATACCTAAAATACGGTCATAACAAAGAAAAAATAATTAATAACCTGGTAGACTGTTGACAAATTGGCTGTGTTTCTATTCATCTAAAATAACTATATATATATATATATATATATATATATATATATATATATATATATATATATATATATATATATATATATATATATATATATATATATATATATATATATATATATATATATATATATATATACTAGCTATGATTCCCGGCTTCGCTCAGGAGTTTTGGTTCGTTCACTACAAAATAAATTTAATTAATTTTATAGCGTCAACAACACGTGGTTATTATGCTGTTAAAATGTAGCTTATATGACACGTTCGTAGATTTACCATAGCAGCGCCATCTATTGATTACTTACTCAACCCAGTCGAACAGACAAATAATTAGCAATAAATTAAAATTGTGACTATAATTTGAGATTTAAACTATCCTATCTCTCAAGTTGGATCGAACTGCACATGGTGTGAGAATTTTATTATAATCGGTTAAGTGGTTTAGGAGTCCATTGAGGACAAACATTGTGACACGAGATTTATATATATTAAGATATATATATATATATATATATATATATATATATATATATATATATATATATATATATATATATATATATATATACTAGCTATGATTCCCGGCTTCGCTCGGGAGTTTTTGGTTCGTTCACTACAAAATAAATTTAATTAATTTTATAGCGTCAACAACACGTCGTTATTATGCTGTTAAAATGTAGCTTATATGACACGTTCGTAGATTTACCATAGCAGCGCCATCTATTGATTACTTACTCAACCCAGTCGAACAGACAAATAATTAGCAATAAATTAAAATTGCGACTATAATTTGAGATTTAAACTATCCTATCTCTCAAGTTGGATCGAACTGCACATGGTGTGAGAATTTTATTATAATCGGTTAAGTGGTTTAGGAGTCCATTGAGGACAAACATTGTGACACGAGATTTATATATATTAAGATATTGTCGTCCATATTTAAAAAAATGGTTCGATACCTCATTTTTCCAAAAAAAAAAAATCTTAATATTTTCATATAGTTTTAAACAAATTTCATCTCTTGTTTTTTTATTTGATTTATGGCAAATATGCGTACATAAATAACCATTTGTCGGCACGGTCAAATCCCCATCTAATTAACGAATACATAAAAAGCTGTTTTTTATTTATATATATATATATATATATATATATATATATATATATATATATATATATATATATATATATATATAAAAAGTCTTCTAATGTATAGTAGGCGTCTCCCAAATTTTCTAAAAATATTTAAATTGGTATAAAAATTGTTATAAAAAACAATATATATTTTAATAATTTTGTACATCCCCTTCTTTAAAACTTACAGTTGAACACATTTACACTCAAATACAGTTTTTTTCTTCTAATTTTTACCAATTTGATTTATAAAATCACCCCTTAAAGTTTGTCAGTTCAGTTACTGGACGGATGGAATGAGCATGGGTCCACAAATTCGTAGTTATTTAAAAACAGGGTAATAAACTTAATGACAATATAAATAAAAACTTTGTAAAAGTGAGGACTGCTTATAGTTAATTTTAGGGCTTAAAATTTTTGTTTTATGATTTGATTCGATCTTTTTTGGCATGTAGCTTTTATGTCTTATGATAGTATGTTTATTGTTATATTTAATCTTATATAATCTCCTTCTTTTATAATGTGAGATTTATAAATATAATTTTTATTAGATAACTTTAAAAAAGGTACGTTTTTTGAGTTTAATCTGCCTTTTAATGTGCAAATATCCACAAAATAAAATTACTTTTAAAAGGATTTTTATAAAAAAATAATAAATATGTCCTATGAGCATAGGTCCGAAGTTGCTTTGTTTTGGAGATACAAGACGTTAAAGTTAAAAAAAGTTGGAATTTTATAAATATCCTTAATATAGCATAGGTTCATGGGAACTTTTTTTTCATAAACCGACATTAGGAATCACACTATAATGTCTCGTAGTTAGGAAACACCCTATATACATACTATTTTGGGCAAATAGGAATTTTTTTAAGCAAAACCAAGTATTTTTACATAAATGGCGATTATTGAAAAAAAATGTAAAATATACGTAGGTTGATTCTATGTATATTAATTTTACATTTATGGGCTTTGATATGACCCATTTATAACACTAAATGAGTTAGAACATAGCACTGGTTTGAAAAGGTTTAATATAATAAAATTGTATTATAAATCCCACATTTAACGCTAGCCACGAAATAAACAGCTAGCATGCACCTCTTCCAACACTACTCTTTTCAGTCCCGTTCCGAGGCCCACCAAGCTACAACCCAAAAGGCGAAGTGCCATCGGATTGCTGGCCAGAACTCCCTCGCTGAGCACCTTACCACACTTGCCCCCTTCCCCTTGTCCCAGCGACCGCTCCTCTCTCCCATTCAGCTCTGCGAGTTCGAGTCTTAGCGATGGAAGTGTGCCTCCGGAAACTGACACTGCTAGCATTGTTACAGGTAAGGATTTAATTTGTTTCTAAATGTTTCATTAACGTCATTTTGCTGTTATTTTAGTGTTTTCTTACTTTAACTCTTTCGTCGGCTAGCTATGTACCTACTGCATTTACCATCTAGCATAATAAACAGTATGCGTTTCTTTGTTTTTATATTTTTTCAAACAAGAAGTGCATAATTTTTATGATACGATATTTTATTGATATAAAATAAAAATATTAGCAATATAAATAAAAGGAAAAACGTATTTCACTTAAAAATTTTGTTTAAAAAAATACCTATTTAAATACAGGGTCATCCAACAAGGACTGAACAGGGCTTAATTTTAACTTTCCCTGTATTTTTCAAAAAATCCAAGATAGCAGTTTGGCGTAACTTTTTATGCTCTTTTTGAAAATAGTACTTCGAAAAAAATGGACTCCGAAACAAAGAGTTACGGCATGCAACTTTGTTTTTTAAATGGAATGCCCCACTTTTTATTTCATATTTGAAAAGAGGCTATCTTTTTACGTAAAAGCTGCTATATATTTTATTTATTTATCTTATTTAAATATGTTTATTTTTCAGAAGAAATTATCGTATTTCCAAATTTTTCCCGCCGATATAAGGTAAAAATTACCTACCTACTAGGTAAAACCTACACCTGCTGAATATCTGTTAGTGTCATACCAGTTATGTTTCAGAAAGAAAAGTCAAGTAATTAAATTAAAGTATTTATTAAAGGGGAAATATTTATTAAAACGTTTAAAAATGATTATTTACACTAAATTATACAAAAATACAACAAAACAGAAGTCTCAAGAATCTCGATTTATATATAATTTTAAACCGACAACAAATTGGCTATTTAACAAAAAAGAAGTTTAATAAAATAAATGTCAATAATTGGGCTTCATACTGGTCACTAATAACTTAAATGTTGAATGTGTCCCCCATTATTTTCAAAACAACATTGATACGCTCTCTGAAGTCGTTCTAAACTGGCCGCTAAAATATGGTTTTCATCATTTAATCTACGAACTTCGTTTACAATTTTGTCTCTTATTTCTTCAATATTTTCGTTTCTTTGGTGGTAGGCTACATTTTTAAGGTGACCCCAAAGAAATGAGTCCAAAAGTGAAAGCTCTGGACTATTTGGTGGCCAAGCAACTGTTCCATTTCGTCCAATCCATTCAGTATACCGCTCATTTAAAAAATTAACAACAGCCTGGGTAGTGTGGGGAGGTGCTCCGTCCTGTTGCCAAATGATTGAACGGTAGGTTTCCAGAGGCAGTTCTTCTAAAGATTTTCGATTTCGTTTTCCAAAAAATTATGGTACCTTTGACCAGTTAACGTTCCGTGATAAAATATTGGACCCAAAATTTTGGTATTTAACATTCCGCACCAAACATTAATGGAAGTTCTACCTTGCTTTTTATTTCCAAAAATTTTCTAGGATTTTGAGTTGCCCAGTGATGTTTATTATGGTGGTTAAACATGCCAGAAGTTGTAAAACAAGCTTCATCCGTCCATAAATTTTTTTAAAAAGGTCTGGGTCATGATCTTGCTCTCTAATTAGAATTTCTGCAACAAATCTAAATCGAGATTCTTTTTGCTGCGGTGATATTTTTGAACGGGAAGGATGCGAAATGGGAACATCTTATTTTTTATTAATGTTCTATGGACTGTTCCGTAGCTAACATTTCTTCTTGTAAAACCATACTGAACATCTCGAACTGCGTCGGAAATCGAATTATTAGGGCTATTAGTAAAATAATTTATAATAGAATTTTCCCGTAATCTTCGTCTTGGCATAGTTTTTTCTTGTCCTGTAACGATTTTGTCTCTTCAAATAATTTTTTTATTCTTAAAATTGTGTTTATTGATATGTTTCTTTGGACGGCAGCAAAATATCTACGTTTAGTCTCTCTGGCGTTCTCTTGGCATTTGTAAAATAGGGTAATAATTTGTAGACGGTCCTCTAATGAGTATTTCATTTTGAGTAATTTTATTTACAAACAAATAATAAATATAGCTAGACAGTGACAAATACCCACACAGGTTATACAGGTGTAGGGTACCTACACAGGTGATAATTTAGTATTATTTTGGCGCGAAACCAAATTTGATCATTTCTTTTTAGAAAAATAGCATATTTAAATAAGATAAATAAATAAAATATATAGCAGCTTTTACGTAAAAAGATAGCCTCTTTCAAATATGAAATAAAAAGTGGGGCATTCCATTTAAAAAACAAAGTTGCATGCCGTAACTCTTTTGTTTCGAGTCCATTTTTTTCAGTACTATTTTCAAAAAGAGCATAAGAAGTACGCCAAAGTGCTATCTTGGATTTTGAAAATACAGGGAAAGTCAAAATTAAGCCCTGTTCAGTCGCTTGTTGACTGACCCTGTACACTATAATAAGCGGAATAAAAAAGTTTTTAAAAGCAAATGGATACTGTTGGTACTACTACATATTTATTTATTAAAAGTTTTAAAACTAATTTTACCAATTAGCTACTTAATGTTTTCATTAAAAATTAAAAAAGCAGTATTTAAGACAAAAAAATAAACCATTGATAAACGTTGACTAAAGTGTATTAATTGCAGTTATTAATTAATGGAGCAATTGCTGTGTAATTACACTGTGCTGTATTGTCTCTTTAGTAAATAAAAGAAACACCTTTAAAACGTTGACTTAATAAAAATCCTGTTAAAAATATGTGGCAAAACTATGTTATGAAAATAAAAAGCCTAAATATGGCCTACATTTAGGGCTTCTTACTTGATCATATCAGTTCACAGTTCATTTTTACTTTCTGTCGAACTGTCAGTTTTCCCTATGTTGAAAAATGAAAAATAATGTCCGGTTATCTTTTATTCTTTTATTTTTATAAGAGCCGTACGCAGCGGGGCAATGGGTCAATTGCCCCCTCCCACCCCTCCACCCAGGAGACCTAAAAAGACCTTTTTATGATGAGTTGCTTGCTGCAAACTTGCCTTGGCCACTCCGTTTACTTACCTGGAAGATTGGCTGCCCCCTCCCCCAAATTGTGTTTTGCGTACAGGCCTGTTCGTATACATAGGAAAAATGACAGTTAGACTAAAACTGAAACTGAACTGAGACAAATATAACCGTCAAAGAGATGTTATTTTTGCCTATTAGCACGAGAAACAAAAAATACCATTATTTTAGTTGCTAGAAGTTTTACAAACTGCATACCTGTTTATGGCTTAATTTTGTAACTAACAATATATTTTGCATTCTTTGTGCTTGTTTAATAAATTTTCAGGATAATCTAGAAATTTGTTTGTTTATAGCATACCTAATCAAATGTCTCGCCACTTTTTATTTAATTAATATTTAATTTCTTTTGTCCGATCTTAACATCTATTTTCAATTATAGGGCTATTTGAAAATACAAAAGATTGTTGGCCTAATAGGTTTATTAAAAAATATAAATTTCTAATTATAACTTACAACGAAACCTTGAAAAAGAACGTTTAATAATAAAACATTTCCTTACTTGTGTAAAATCTAACAAATGCGTAGATATGCTTCACTTTTTCCGCGCGCAACTAGGAATCTCTTTTTTTTAAGTAAAGCATGTGAACCACAACAAATCTATACCAGATGCTATTTGCCTGGAGGGAATTAATTTGGTAAAAAAATATTTGGGAATTTGCAGAAAAAAAGTTGCCTCCCTAGATAAAATCAACAGATTCCAAAGCAAATCCTATATTTGTATTTTTTATTTTTGGTTTTGATTAAATTTTATTAAAAAATCTTAAATTTTGTCAAATTATCTATATTTTTTAAAAAACCATGGTAAGTTAATTGTTTTACTCTTCATTTTATATGAGTTTTAGATGCCTCTTATTATAAGAAAAAAATATTCCTGTTTGCCAATAAAATTTGACCACATTCGCGAAAAAAATACAAATAAACGATTTATTTTGCTTTTAAAACCTATTGTTTTTCTCCAGGCTAACCAAAAGGTTAAGTTTAGTTTGCAAATTCTAAAATAAAAAAATCCTTACCATAAAGTATTCCTTTTGAAGGTTCCAGGTTTTAGTTTTTAGATAAAATAATTTAAAAATCTTGGGTGCGCCTCTGATACCCCAAAATTATCATTTTTATATTTGAAATGAAGCTAGTAAACATTATTTATCCAGTGGTTAAGGAATACTTTGGTAATATGTCAAGATATACATTTTTTTCATTCTGCATATTTTTGGTTTATTATGCGGTTTTTAAATATTAAAAAACTGCATTGTAGAGTATAAATCCAGCAGCTGAGGCACAAAACAATAAAACAATGTATAACAATGTTTAATAAGACGATACACATAAACAGGTACTGCTTACGAAATAACTTATTTTTATACCAATAAATAAGTTATTGTTGTTTATTACTCTATTAACATATTAAATTAGAATATTTTTACCGTTTAATAATAAAAAAAAAAATAAAATAAATATAGACGGCTATATAATAATTTGGTTTTAAAATGATACCCATGCAAGGCAAATTATAAAAACATTTCAAAAATAAACTGTGAATTTAAACATAATATATTTGATGCAATCAGTGCGTCCGCCTAAGTTCTCTACATATGGGAGACTTTTTATTAGTAATTTTTCGAAAAAAAGTTTCGCATGATCTAAAAAATACAATCATAAGATTTTTTTTTGTTGGTATACGAAGTATCTAATAATTATGAATTTTGTTCAAGGGAAAAGTACCCTTATTTTTGAAAGGCACTGGTTAAACGACCGTCGGCGGTTTTTGCTCGTTTTCTACGTGTATGAAAACCGTCAAAAATTATAATTAATTTTATTGATCAAAGCCACCGTCCGGCGGTTTTGCTTATAAAAACTATTGACAACCAACGAATAATAGTTAAAATTAACGTAACTCTAATAATTATTTGTTTTATTGTTTAATATTATTTTTATTATTGATCAACAAACAAAAATAAAACTGGGAAACACGTTTAACACCTAAAAAGATTTTGTCGAAGCTCTTCATAAATTAAAAAATATGTATGTACATCTTTTAGGAAAAGAAAAGCCAGAAGTATTTTAGCGGCAAGTAAAAAGTTATCGTTTCATAGAACTAAAACTTAAATACTACCAATTAAAGTATGCTTGTATTAAGGGTGGAACAAACTTTAAAATTCTCAGAAAAAAGGAAAAAAGTTCCGAAATAAAGAATTCCAAAACATTTTTCAAATTCTTCCCTATGGCTCAAATGTTACGACCGTGGACTCGTAGGCGACAGGTCCCAAGGTTGATTCCGGGATCGATAAATAACTTTTTTTTCTTCTTATATCTTTTCTTGATAATTTTTATATTTTTTTCTAATTTTCATTTTTAATTGTTTATTATTTAATTTTCAGATAAATAATTTTTCACTTTTTAGGAATTTTAAGTTATGTATTAGGTATATCTAATTGCTGACGATGACGTCCTGATAAGTTATTTCTTTACCTTTTCTGCCTGACAATATTTTTTAAAAGTGTTTTTTAGTGTTGAAAATTATTGGGTCCATGTGACGAAATAGTTTTGTAATGTGTCTTTTTTAATTATAGGTCCTCGATAATAAGTGACAATCCAGCCACGAAACGTTAGGATAAATACAATAGTGGGTATATTTGCTTGTCCGCATCCCGCTCTACTACCCCAATTTGTTTTTAAAAGGGTGCTATATTAACTAAACTACAATATTAAACAATAAAACTACAATAAACTAAACGCTTATGGCACACAAAATAAATAAATATTAAGGTTAGATTAACTTTAACTATTTTTCGGAGGTTTTTAATCTATCGATAAAATATGTAAAAGCTGCCGGTAGTATCAAATAAAATATAATTTATGGCGGGTTTTATAAACGTAGATATAAAAAATCTACGGACGGCGGTTTTCTTCTTATATTTAAGAAAAACCGCCGGCGGTCATTTATCCAGTGTCTTTGAAATATCGAAAATTATTATTACAAACAATGTTCAAAAATAAAAATAACCCTTAAATATGCAAACTCAAAACAATGTTCAAAAATAAAAATAACCCTTAAATATGCAAACTCGTTCATTTACAAGAAAAAGTTTTTCTTTAATTTTTATGCGATAACGAGCGTTTCTGTGACTTTTTACTGTTTTGACAGTTCTTAAACGTTCTTTAGATATTAAATTCTAAAATAGGTACTTACATAGGTATAAATTTAAATGTTAATCGTTCTATTATAAAAAATTAAAAAGAAAAACTTTTTTCTTGCAAATAAATGAGTTTGCATATTTAAGAGTAATTTTTATTTTTTAACATTTTCCCTTAATAACAATATTCGATATAAAAATAAGGGTCCTCTTAAACAAAATTCATGTTTTTTGAGATACCTCGAATACTACTAAAGAAGTAAATATCGTATGATTGCTTTTTAGGTTTTAGATCATGCAGATTTTTTTCTAAAAAATAACTTTTTTTTGTTATATATATATATATATATATATATATATATATATATATATATATATATATATATATATATATATATATATATATATATATATATATATATATATATATATATATATATATATACCGTATATATACCAGTCTCAAGTAAAAAAAAGATTTGCTTTAATGTTTTTTAATACATATTTAGTATTTTTTCTCAGAATATCAAACATATTTAAACACGACAATGTATCACATTTCCCAGTCATGGGTATTATTTGATACCTATACTATAAGACATTACATCGAATTAAAATAACCTGACCATGCTTATACCGATAAAATAAAACGAAAGGTTAGTTTACTTGGCAAAAATTACTATCAGTCATCAGTTTAAAGCAAAGGCATATTTAATTACTGACTTTAAAGTATTATTTTAGAAAATAAATAAAATAACGTTGCGGTTAATTTATTTAACGCCTTTATTTTTTAGTTATACAGGGTTAGTAAAAAGTAATGCAACACATCGCAAAACGTTACGAGATCTTTAAAATTAAATATGCTTTCAGATACTAAATTTTGTAAATGCAGCTTTGCCGGTTTAAAAGTCATTTAGGATTTGCTTTACTGTTGGCAAATAATATTTCTATTTATTATAGGCTACTTACCAACATATACTTTAAAAGAATATATTAATATAATATTTTAAAATCGTAGAATACATAAATAAATTAAAGTTATAAATATATTTGGTGGTCATATTACCCAAACCGATTTTAAGTATATCGAAGTTAATTTGTTTTTTTTAACAGTATAACATACATTTTTAGTTTGCTATGTTTGCATTTCAAAGTAATTCAATAAATGGCTGTGTCAGATTATTTTTAATTAGCTTGTCTAATAAATAAGCTCAAAAGTAAAACTTTATAGCATTCTTAAAGCTATATAAGATGGCCATTTGAGAATAAAACTGAGCTAATTTTGGAAACTTTAAGTCATTTAGAGAAAAACACTCGAACACGTTAATTTCTGATTTTAGAAGAAAACTTTTTTGCCACTTTCACCCTCTGAACTACAGGCAGCAGACTTATCAACAAGATCTTACATAGAAAGAGGGGCTATTTAAAAGGTCTCTTGACCCTAATTACAACTAATAAGTTTAAATTATCGGCTTTAATTTTCGTTGATACAACAGCTTGTCAAAATTTTGATTTTAATTTATTTAACGTATAACATTAAATAACCTGTAAGAGTAAGACACTTTAAACTAAGGGGATATGATTAAGGTTAAACAATCATCAAGATTAATCTTTCTGTAAAACTAAATAATATCTCATTTTGAAGATCGTTTAACCCTTATCATAATCCCCTTAGTTGAAAATAGCTTTTTATACAGGTAATTTGATATTATACATTAAAAAAATAAATTAAAAATTTTGTCCAATTGATCTTATCAACGAAAATAATAGATACTTCAAACTTGTAAATTGTAATCAGGGTCCATGGGCGTAGCCAGGATTTTGTTTAGGGGAGGGCAGTGAAAAACTGATAATATACAAAGTGGTTTCCCGTTATAATTTTTTTACGTTTTAAGGTAGAAAAATAAAACTTGGTATGTCGACGTTTGACACACATGTGAATATGTGCATTGGTAACCCGAAAATGACTGCTATTTTTATAATTTCAAATTGCTTCGTATATCAGAACGCGATTTTTAAACGCTTTTATTCTAAAAAAAAACATTTTTTTGACTAGGTGGTCAAAAGTATTTTTAACGTTTTTTTTTAACGATAACAATAATTTTTTCTAGAAATCATGAACCAATAGAAAAAAATATTACACAACTTTAATTACTTCCTTATGCTTTTTAATTGGGTAGTTTCAAAAATTTGTTTTTCCGTTATTTTTTAACGCAATATTTTTGGGATTTTAAACCACCCTGTATATCCTACGGCGATTTTTAGTATAGTTTTAAACATTTCAGATGAAGCGAAGAAACAGGGTGGAAAAATTTAATTCATATAGCATTCTATACAGGGTGTCCAAGACTATGTGGACAATTTCTTGGATTTATATAGAACACGTAAAAATAATGTGGAGCCCAAATTTAATTAAATTTATTAAGTCTACTGGCATAGTGACTCTAGTGTGACCTAGTGAGGCACACAAAACATAGAAAAATTTAATTTTTATAATATTTTCTTTAAATTATGTAGCAACACCAACAATTGCTGAACTAAACAATAATAACGTATTAAAAAAAAACTAAATAAAGTTTTTCTAAAATTTGTACACTGTGTTTCTTGGATGGTCCAGGGATATGCAATGAAGAGTATTTTTTTCTTTAAATCTAAGGTAGGAAATGAAATAAAATAAAGAAAAAAAAGCCCCGTTAAAATTAGGGTAATTTAAATAAAATATAAATAATACTTGAATGTCAGTGCCATACAATTTTGTCAGAAATATTCTCTCGAGACACCACTGGCTAAATTACCCCTTTTATACTACAACACTATTAAATTTTATTATAATTGGTAAAGGGGTATTTAGGATATTAATAAAAATACGATTAAAAAAGTTTAAGATCTTATATCTTGGAATCAATGCATTTCCGGACCTATGGCTAGGGGGGTTGCCCGGCTGATACCTGTCTACTCCCATGTCAGGGTCAAGAAACCTTCAATAGTATATTACATTGCAAGTGTGGATACTGACTAATTTCACACGAATGGGAATATTGTTAGACGAGGCGTCAGCCGAATGCAACAAACCCACGAGTCATTTTCACACAAGTAATGTACACTCTTTCTTCTACGACAACAAATTATTTCCAAAAAAAATATGTTTGTTTGTCTTTGCAGCAAAAATAAGAAAAACAATTGATGACTTTACAATACTGAGGTGATATATATGTACTTCTCCTTACTGCGATAGTTATTCTGTTTGAAAATATTTTTTTAGAATTTAAACAGGTTCTCACTTAAAACTTATATTGTGTTTTTTTTTAAATAATTCCAATTAACAGCCTAATAATTCCAAATTTATTTTAAATAATAATATGCCAGCAATGAAAGTTTTTAATATACTTTGCAACACTAGTGTGATATAAGCATTATATCACTCAGGGAGTAAAAGTGACAAAAAACAAGTATATCCGCCTAAAATCAAAAATTTACGTGTCTAAGCGTTTTTCTTTAGATAACTTGGAATGCCTAGCTCTGTTTTGCTATTTATAATATAATTAAAAATTTTATAAAAGTAATTCTGTCTTAGGGTTAGTATTTAGAAGGTAAAAATAAACCGAAAATCAAAAATTACATTTTTGGTTTTGATTCTTTCTGAAACTTATGTATTACCTTTATAATTTTTAAACCAAAGTGATAGTTTTTTATATAGAGATTTCTAAGTTTCTAATCCATATTTTTTAATTTTTAGGTGTTACTATATTTAGTATAGTGTGCAGAGTGCAGCGACTGACACCTCTCGATGTGGTAGCTAAGTTGTGGATACTCAACATTTATTTACTCGAGAATTGGGTCGCCATCCTCCGTACTCGGCGCAGGGTATACGCCGCACTGTCAAAAAGTTTCAAAAGTGAGTTTGAAAGTAAAGTTACCTTACGTTCACACTTTTCCACAATGCTGCTTATAAACTGCACAGAGTACCGATGATGGCGACCCAATTTTCGAGTAAATAAACGTTAAGTAGCCACAACTGAGCTACCACTTTGGTAATATGTTTTCAAAGACAATTGTAGTTTCACTATAGACTCCCAAAACAATGCTAAATTTTTGGTCATCAGTTTGGACGCTAGTTTTCGCGTCCAAGCTGATGACCAAAAATTTAGCATTGTTCTGGGTGTCTATAGTGAAACTACAATTGTCTTTGATGTTTTTAATACTTCCAACCGGTCAAGAGGAGTCAGACAATGCATCATTAAACTGGACACCATACTAAATATAGCAACACCAAAAAATTAAGAAAATATTAATTACAAACCAAGAAATATCTATTTGAAGAAGTATCACTCTTATTGAAAGATCCTTTATAAAAATCTGTATGGGCAATTAATGATTACTGAACCATTGCTGTCATATTAATTTAAATAATCCAAAATACATATCATATAAAGATAATATTTCATCGATCATTTTCATCAATGTTTTGTCATAAACCATGTAATCCATCTCAGTGCTCGCACTGGGTGTTACAGAAAAAGTCTCGGTGATGCTAGTGACATCATCAGTGATAGCTCGGGCGTGGGTACAGCCAACTCAGACACCACGAACTGCAGTATATCTATGCCAGGAAGCACTGTCGTTTGTGTGGAATCCTACACGTCCAAGGAAAAAGGACACATCAGTATTAGAGAAGGAGAACTGATAGAAGGTAAGTAGTGTCACACTTAGATTAATTTTAGTTGCTTTTATGCTAGCGTAATTTAAAGTAATAATAGCTGTAGGTTAGGGATTTTTTGGTTTTATTTTAAGATTTTTACTTGTATTTAACTTTGAAAAAAGTGTCGATTGAGTATCGCCGTACTTGATTTTTTAACATTTCTTTTTAACTGTAGGACATAATTTAATTTAAAACATTTAAAACGCCTATATTTGGAAGACAGCTTACTGCCAACACTACTGTTGATGATGACCTGTAGTTTTACAGCGTTTAAAGAATAGGTCTAATATTAAGTTACCCTAGTGTATAATGCACGGGTGAGATCGGCAGCGACGCGACGCGGCGAGAGAATTATGAAATAAATTAAAATGAATGAATGGTAGTTAGACCTAGGTAAAGACCCTAAAAGGCAACAAAAAAATGTTAAACATCTTAAAACACTGCATTCACTGTTTTAGCTTAATAAAAGCCATTAATAATAAATCTAGAATTTATGGATCAAGCTATATTGAATACAATTTATGTAGTTCATCCAGAGGTCAGGCAGATATAAACTATTAAGGTGGGTGAATATTAAGTACGTCAGAAATAACTTAAAAATAAAGACAGCTTTATCTACCTCTGCTTGAAGTCTATTATACAAATTGTTTATAAAGGGTGTTTTATTAGTAGTGGCGTAGCGTGGCCAAATATAGGGGGGTTAAGTCGTTTTAACGAATTTATTTTGCCAAGAAATAAAGATTGACAACCAAAAAAATATTTTTTGCTAAACTTTTAAACAAGGTAAATTGTATGTACATAACAGTGTGGACTTTTAACGCTTGGGTCCACATTACATTTAGTCCCTTTAAGTGTGCGAGGCCCCTTTACCGCGAGGCTTCTTAGGTCCAAGGCCGTACTACGCCTAACGCTATGCTACTGTTTAGGGCGTCAGGTTTCTATATCGCCTAAAATATGGAAGTTACAGATCCATAAAAGATCTTTTAGGTCGCAGTGGGAGACGGGCTCCCTTTAGGCGAACGATCCCATTTATTACAATGGAAGTTAGAGACTTCGTTCAAAGTGCTATATGATCTAAAAACTTTAACTAACTAAAACTAACCAGCAGGGGGATCACAACACTCGATTCGATTAAATCGAGCAAGTCGATGTGCATCTCCATAAATTCAGCCAAGGCATTCGATCGAGTTAACCTTAGACTTATTAGAATACAAGTTTTTAAAAAATATATCTTTAAAAAATATGACAAAACATCGATATTGAAAAAATCCCAATTCAATTAGGAAGGTACTGTACCCAAAAAGAATGAAATTTAATTGTAGAGGGCCAAAAGATACCCTCTTATAAGTTAAAGCCAATTTCAACATACAAGGTGCTCTTAAATAACTTCACAAATATTCAAAAATTCAATGAGTTTTTTCTCGGTATTTTAAAAATGAAGCACCCTGTATAATATTATTTAGTCTTATAGAGCTTTAGTAAATAAACAGTAATTTTTATATTAGACTCAAAAACCTCTATCTGTCTCCATTTTTGAGCTACCTCAAAGTATTTAAAATTTGCCCTTTTAAAATGATTTTTATATAAAAGCATTACTACAATTACGGTTAATTTAAAAATCATAAAAAAATAATATCACTAAAAGATTTTTAAGCCGCAAATTTCATATTTTACAAGTGCATATACCGTCCTTCGTCACTGTATACTAAATGTCTCTTTATAACACGCTTACAGTCTGGGATAAATTAAACTTGCACACTCTTTAACTAATAATAACTTTTTATTTGTTGCGACTATCTTTTTTATTTTTAAATGGCTAATGGGTAGATAAGTTCTATTTAGGTTTGCCAATTTTGGTCAAAGTGATTTTGACAGGATTGTACTTTTTCCAAAATACTGTATTTAACCTTGTTGCAAAAGAAATTGGACTTAGCTACAATTGAGCTAATACGTTTTTTTGTTGTAGACAAAGTATGAGAAATGATTCAATAAAAGCGAATCTGTCAACAATTTAGAATTCAGGAATTATGATTATTCTTGATAAATGATGCGCCCCATAAAACATGCATTACTCTCGGTCTTAACACGGGACTTTTTAGTGTCTTTTAAAAAACAAAAGGGTCACCAGGGTTCCTTATTAGATGCTGATACAACTTAACAATAAATTGTTTAAAATAAAACGTATTAGCTTAATTGTAGATAAATTCGATTTTTTTTGCAACGAAGGTAAATGCATCATTTTAGCAAAAGTCTGGTCCTGTCTAAATCTATTTGATTAAAATTGGCAATATTTAGAAAAAACATATACAGGGTGATTTAAAAATCGATCTCAAACCTAAAAACTGGGGTGATTCTACTTGACAAAATAAGGGTAGAGCTTCATATATTTTTTTTCAAAATGTCACTCATTTTCGAGTTGCAAGCCGTCAAAGTTCAAGTTTCTATTTTTTGTTTTTTAAATTACTCACTTACAGAAAAACCGATTTTTTCATCATTCTAGTAACAATTCACATTGATTGTTTGCCGCTAGAGGGCACTTTACCTACATTGAAAATTCTTTTTTGTCATAATTTTTTAGTGTTGACAGCTACACTAGTTTTTGGCATGTTTTCTGAAAGACTGATGCCAGGCCTTTAAAAAGATGCTGTATATTTACATCGCTAAATCCAACGGTTTAGACGTAAATCACCCTTAAAAATTAAGTGGTAAATTTACTTTTCTCATTTCATTACCACCAGCTACCAAGTAAATAGCTATCAAATTATACTTAAGCTGTCAGTGTAAAATAAAATACGCCTTTTAAACTATTTAAGTTATAAATTTAAAATAACTAATAATGGCTAATCCGTAAATATTCATATATGGATTATTGCGATATACATTTAATTGCTAAAAATTAATGAAACAGTACTAAACAATCTAAAGAGATCTTTAAAATGTCCCCCATTTTCTTAAATACATTTCCTAAGACTCTTCAAAAAATATCGCCTAACTCAATGAAAAATTCCTGGTGTTTCTTTAATAATTTGGCACTTTTCGATTATCCTGAAACGAAGATTCTCGACGTTGATTACTGGAGTACCGTACACCAATTGTTTCAAATGACCCCAAAAGAAAAAATCCATAGGATTAAGGTCTGGTGACCTCGCTGCCTATGCCAATGGTCCACTTCGTCCTATCCATAGCTCAGGATACGTTGCATTCAAATACTGCCGGACACGTATACTAAAGTGGGGCGGAGCTCCGTCTTGGAGGATCCACATGTTTGCCCTTAGTTTTAATGGCACATCTTCCAAATACAATGGGAGACGATTTTGAATAAAATCTAACTATACGTCACCAGTTAATAGGCCATTAAAGAAATAAGGACCAATAAGGCAATCTCCTATTATCCCTGCCCACATATTCGGTAAAAATCTATGCTGATGTTTCGTTTCAACCACATTGTTTGGGTTCTCGTAAGCATATGTGTGGATATTGTGTAGATTTGTTATGCCATCACGAGTGAAACCAGCTCCGTCAGTGAATATTATGAGGCCAATTAATCGATTATCGTGTTTATACTTAGCTAGGATCTGAGTGCACATTTCCAATCGTCTCGGCCGATCATCGTCATAAAGAGCCTGCACCTTTTGTGCATGAAACGGGTAGAGTTATTCTTCTCTTAGTACGCTCCATGAACTAGCCTAACAGAGCCGCACTTTATTCCCAATTTTTCTAGTACTAGTATTTGGATTATCTTCAATAATTTCAAGCAGTTTTTCTTCTTGTTGAACGTTTCTAGCAGTTCTAGGTCTTCCCCTTTTTTTATTATAACTTTTAAAGGAACCACATTTCGCAAGCCTTCTGTGTACACTGGAACATGTTTAAGCATGAGGGATATTTCTTTCCGGATAACTCTCCATATAATATTTTCTTGCCAACTCTGCATTACCATTTGCTTTTCCATAACGAATATCAGTATATCACAATATTCGATATTTGAATATTGGTGATTAGCCATTATTAGTTATTTTAGGATTATAAATTAAATAGTTTAAAAGAGAATTTATTTGATGTTAAACTGACAGTTTTAGTATACTTTGATAGCGATTTACCTGGTAGCTGGTGGTAACGAAATGAGAAAAGTACCACTTAATTTTTAAGGGTGCTTTACCGCTTAACTGTTGGATTGAGCGAGGTAAATTAAGAGCACCTCTTTTAATGGCCTGCTATCAGTCTTTCAGAAACAATGTGAATTGTTACTTAAATGATGAAGCGCAGACGACATAGCCTATCTTTCAAATATTAGTCAAATCGGTTTTCCTGTAAGCAGGCAATTCAAAAAACAAAAAATAAAAACTTGAACTTTGACGGCTTGTAACTCGAAAACGAATGACATTTTGGAAAAAATTTGCGCAGGTAAAAACTGGTCATAGTTTAAAAAGTGTGCAAGTATAATTTGGCCCACACTGTATGTTCGGAAAATCTTTATATGCGTCTACTAAAAATTCACGATTTGTTTTCTCTTAAACAGGGTAAGGTTTTTCGATGCTTAGTACAAGGATCTCAGAACCCCCTGCAGCTACAGAGATGGTAACCATCTCTGTAGCTGCAGTGGTTTTAAGACCTGTATACTAAACATCTAAAAAACTCACCCTGTATAATACACTTTCCGCGTTTACAAATCTTGACAAAGTATTTAGACACTTTTTGTCGGGAGCTTTTCTCTCTGGACAACGTGTTGCGTAATTCCTACTAGAAAATAATTTCTCCCAGTTCACATTAACATATTAACTAACTCATCTTTGCTAATATTCATTGTGTTAATTGTCAAAGAAAGTAAGTAAAACCGCCAGCAGTTAAATAATACTGAATTGTCAAATTTATTTAAACAAAATATCTGTGCATGTCTATGTCCAAGCCTACTATGACTTTTTCAACAGACGTCCATGAACATATTCGGAAGTAGGCGTGGTATGAGGAAAGCATTTAAAATACTTTAACGAAAGGCAATATTAGCACTTGTAAAATATGAAACTTTTGGCTTGAAACCTTGGAGTAATAATATTTTTCTATGGTTTTTAAAATAATTATTGTAATGGTAATATTTTCTTTACTCAATTTTATTTTTTTATTTTTTTTTTTTTTTTTTTGGCTTTTGGCCTTAGCCTTACAGCCATTAAAATGATTCCAAAAGGGTGAATTTTAAATATGTCGTAGTAACTTAAAAATAAATAAATAAAGAGAGATAGAGGTTCTAAGTATATTATAAAAAAAAATTATATTCTTAAACTCTATAAGACTAAATATCAATATAAGTACAGGTGACCATTTGAAAACCCCTAAAAACAATCAATTGAATATTTAAATTAGTTTTAATCACCCTGTATTTTAAAATAGCTTAAACTCATAGAATGGTTCTATTGGCCCTCTACTAGTAAGTTTTTTCCTTTTTTGGATATAGTTACCTCTTTATCGACTAAGAAAATTGCTTTATGTATCGATTGTTTTTATATTTTTTTAAAGTATTTATATCAAATAAGTCTAATATTGTATAAACATATAGACAAATATTAAAGAGTCCAAAAAAATATTTAGATTGTTCCAGTTTTAAAAATCGATTAAGTTCTGGCCAAATTTAGGTACTATGAATATAAAAAAAATGTTTTCTAACTTACACGAAATCTCTTACTTCCATAGTTTAGGCGCTAAGGAAGCTCGACGCACTTACACCCTGTATGTGCATGTATTTTAAGCTATTCGGATAAAAAAGAAGAAACAGTCACATTTTTGTTAATACATTTATTTATTATATACATTTATAAGTTATTTGTTTTATTTTTAAAGAAACATGTATAACGTCCCAAAGCAATTGGGAACAAGCAAGAACAACCAATATTCACAGTTTGTCCATGTAGGACGTAAATAGTAAAAGAATATATTCGTTTTGCATCATTACTTTACCATTATGTACCTAAGCACTGCAATAATAATCTGGCACTAATATGTACCGGTTCTTTTAATGTTTATTTGCGAAATAAAATATTATTTTCGTACTGTTTCTTAATTGCGTGGGCATTTGGCAATAAAAGTAAAGTACTTGCATTTAATATTCTTTTATGAAGAGAATATAAAAATTTTTGTAGTGTTATCTTCTTGTTAAATGATTTATTGTTTAACTACATAATTAATCATGAAATCATTGATTGATTTATAATTCATTGCATTGATTATATACGTACATATAAAGAGAAGACAAAGCCGTGTGGATGATATTTTAATGTTTTTTTTTATATGAAGCATTAAGACAAGATATTGCTAAACTTAAGTTTAAAATAGCAGTGGGATAAGAGCTTGCTTGCTTGCCCTTTTAAAATATACCAGGATATTTCATTAAACCCAAATGTCCCGTTGGTTTTAAGCAATATATTATGTATTCCATGGTCATAGCTACGATTTTGTATGGGTGGGGAAGAAGGCAAAGGCAAATGCAAGGTTTTTTTATCTTTTTGACATCCCACGAAGGCCTATTCCTAAATACCAGAGAACCGTGGGTGTCGGGTTATGAGTGTTTAACTCATAGTTCCCCCTGTTCCGTTAACGTTATCCAAGCACTGAAACATGCAGTTATGCATTTCACATCACCTTTTAGACAACGTGGAAGTGCCACCACGGACGATATTTTTAATAAGTACTACCTAAATATGTCACCCCGCTGGAAATTGAACCGGCGACTTTTGGCTTCGAAGATCAAAGCTCTGTCCACTGCGCCACAGGAAAGACGAAGTAGGCAAACTAATAATATACCGGGTGTTTCTTAACCTCTCTATAACTTTCGGTTTAACCGAAAATAACTGTAATATCAATAGTCCCATTTAAAATAGGGACTATCGATATATTTTATCTTACATCGATTATATGTAATATTCTAAATGGAATGACACCTCACATGTCCTATTTTAATTTAAAACTTCTTTCAACAATTTATTTTTTTAAATTTTAATCCTTTAGATAGAATACCATGATTAACCTCAAACTGTTAATTTTAGGGCAACTAGACAGTAAGTTAACGGATGGTTAAGAATTATTTTATTAAATGCCTTTTGAAAAATTCTTTTCCGAAATATCGCTTTTGTGATATTAAGTGGTTTAAAATAAAATACTCTTTCAGGATATGCTAAGAAGCCACCCTCATACCATTTAAGAAGAAGAAATTACTTTACCCCGTCTGAGAAAGTCGTAAAAAACAAAAGAATAATCTACAAAAATTATATTAATTCTGCCTATGGTTGGGGGGGCAACTGCCCCTTCCTGTCGGTACCTCGCTACGCCCATGTTGTATTTAATTTATAAAATCATTCTTAAGATCCTAATTTAGGTGTATGTTTTTAGAGGAAAATCATTGATCATTGACGGGAATAATGCAACCTGCAATGCATATTAGCGCAAGAAGATTCATTCGTTTAAACGGTTGCGCGCTGGAACGTTCGTCGCGATCCACCCTGGTGTCAGTTTTTGCCCAAATACAAAGGCGTTCGATGAGAGTTTGCAGGATTCGTTTGAACATGTTTTAGTGTTGTTGCAAGAAACAATGAAAATCGATGTTAAAATGTGGATGAAAGACAAAATACTTTAAATAATTAAATATTATAAAGAAAAATCAATTCTTGAAACCGTTTCTTTTATTATATAGCTAAGTTTTCTACCAGCGACGATACCTTTTGGTAGGCCAACTTTTTCTAGCAAACAATATGTTACAAAAAGATCTCGTACGACAACCTTGTTAATTAAATAAACCTAACAATTCCTACCTTAGAGTGATTCTATAATTTATCAAGTATACAGGGTGTAATTTGAGTAGATAGAATACAGTCATGCTTAACTAAATTAATAAAAAATGTGGTAACTATCAGGTTTTACGTTTAACAAGCACCTCAGAACCACGGCTCACTTTTAAAAACTAGAGAAGACTAATTTATATAAATCGTACGCAGAGGATCCATTTGTTGGAAAACCTTGTTTGCCACTAAAGTTTTTGGGAACACCTCTTCACTGCTAAATAGATTTGTTTTTAATTAATATGGAAATTTTTGTTTTTTTTGCATCTTGTAAAAGTAAAATATTGCACTTGTTTATGTTAATTCGGAAACTTTTTCCTGCACATAAAAAAAAATAGCTTTTCCCTAATTTGTTCTATTTTACCCTATTGTATTCTGTTATGTTTACTAAACTATATGTAAGCCGCTTAACGTCTTTTCCAGTATAGAAAGTTTTTTTTTATTTCAATGCCATTTTTAACCTTTTGGCAATATTTTGTTTGTCATTTAAATTCTTTTATATTTTTGGATTCGGTTAAACAATCTACTTATTTTTGCTCACAAGTTTAAAAATAACTTTTTGAGTATTACACCAAAAAATACCTCCTTAGGTTTTTATGTTACTGTAGTTGATCTCCAAATTACCTCCGTAGTTCATTTAGTTTGCTTTTAAGTGTAATACCATCCTAATGGGTTTCTTGTCTTTTGAGATATAAAGACAGTACCTGTGATTAAATAGCTGCTCACTAAACAAAAAGTTATTACAAAAGGCCTTTTAAAAATGTATATTTGCATTTTATTCACATTGCATCATGTTTTGCATGTAAGTATGGAATATAAGTTCGAAATCAGTCTAGGCCTATTAAATTTTCTTGTCTCTATTTCATTATATTTTTATTGGGTGCGTTTGGAAAACTGCAGATATAGCACTTTTGTGCAACGTTAGAGCACTTAAACGCAGCAGTAGCATAACCTATATTGTGCTGTATTATTTGTACAACTAACCTTGTTCTGCTGGCGATTGCCTAGCAGCAAAGCCATTGCAACCGAAGCAAGCAACCTCGATCTGTACGATTGCCGCAACAGCGATCACCAAAGTTAAACAGTGTAAAGTGTTATAACTTGGATGGGTAACCAGGTCACCGTTGCTTGGGGTAAAGACCTGCTAGAGCATAGACTAAAGCGGGTTTTACACCTGACAAGTAATTGATCAATTAATTGAACAAGTGCTTGTTTAAGTGACTTGACGGTTAAAATTTTTCTCAACTTCTTTATCAAGTAGCTTGCTCAAGTACTTAAAGAAATTAAAACTTGTAATCAATATTTTTAGGGGCCTTTTAGTAATTAGTTAATAGTTAACATAACCCTAGAAAACCATTTGATGAAATGGAAAATAAATTTGACAATAACTTGAAGAGAGTAAAAACCTCCAACTTTTCAATTTCTTTATCAAATATTTGACAAAGTAATTTAACAAGTTTTTGATCAATAACTTGTCAGGTGTAAAGCCCGCTTAAGCAACCAACGTCTATGTTATGGAATGAATGGAGTGTAAATGAGAAGGAAGTAAGGTCAAGGCACAATAAGCCTCTAGGGCGGCAACGAGGTACCCAGGGTGGCGTTAGTGAGACCTAGCTACAAGACCTGAAAAGGAAGGAATAGAACTGCTAGTGGTACTATAAAAATTACTAAATTTTGACCTGATTTCTGACAATATTAAAAAGCACGTTTTCTTCATCGGCTACAGAAATAAGTTGTATCACTATCATCATTGTTCATTTAAAATCCACCTTTAATAATAACACTTGAACGTCAATCAAAATTATATTTTGAAAATGTTAATTCTGATAACTAGCGCTATAGTTTAGTCTAGAAGTGAGTTTCCTGCTTAAAACAGTTCTTGTAATCGTAAAAAACTTGTTGTAAAACAATTATTAAATGTTTCATTTTAGTTCTTTTTATATTAACATATTACGTTTAGAAGTTTGATTCAACAATTTTTATGTTATTTGTTTATTTTTTTAACAACCATATTTTGACAATTACAAGTACTAAACTCACCTCCCAACTAAACTACTCTACCTGTCTACATTTTACTGTCTTTTTATCTTAAAATAACAGTATTATGTATAACCTATAATGAAGTAATGTTTTTAGTTATTGGGGCAACAGATGATGGGTATCTCGAAGGTAATGTTCGAAGTTCTGGAAACCAAAGTGGTCTCTTCCCAGCTCACTGCGTTCAGGGAAGTGAAACTGCGTCACAATAACATTCAAGCAACCATGATTGTAGCCAGAGACGCTCGGATGCCTATACTTTCGCAACCCACTGGAAGAGTAGTTGGACGAAGGGAAAGCACGTCTAAACAGTTTGCAACCGCACCTAGAGCAAGAAAAACGTAAGTAATATTTTCCTTAAGATAAAAAAGTTTATTATTTTACTTATTTAACGGCTATCTATCCATTATGGAGTGACCAAGTGTAATAAAAAAAATATAAAAATTGCATCAAAAACTATTGATTTTAAAATGGGTATATTTAAATATACTTGGCTATACGGGGTTAGTATAAGTACTGCCACTTCCAAATATCTTTTGATCCTTTTAATTGGCATTTACAAAATTAGGTATCTGGAAGGTGTTGGACATAAAGAATTTAACAGTAATGTCGGCAGTTTTGTAGTAAAAGTTTTTTTCGCTTTTTTTTAATAAATTGGCCAGGAAATATTTAATTAGTTTAAAAAATTCAAGTTTCTTATTTATTAATTTCCTAGATATGCCAATACCATATTCTCGGTAAGAAATACAGAAGCGCTCAAATATTTCTAAATGGCTTAAGCTGCGTTTACAAAAGTCTCTACTTGGAGATTATTAAGCAAGTAGAGTTGATATCGCCATTCCAAGTTGTTTGCTATACTTAGTGTTTTCTCTGTTTTAAATAAAATGCCTAATTTATATTAATCAAAATTAAATAAGCTTAATAAAACTTAAGTGGGAATCTTTACTTTAAAATTTTAATCTTTGTCAATTGCCTAGATATAACAACACCATTTTCATTAAAATCTGACAACACTGCTGGTATCCCTAATTAATTAGCATGCCTAAAAACCCCCAAAATACCAAATTTTGGAAACACAGTGAGGTATAGAACATAATACATAAAATATGTTTAGAATTTTACGCAGAACGCAAAATAAATAACATATAGCAAGTTTTATTTAAAATAAGAAAGTGGACTTTAACTTTCGGTATAACCGAAAGTGGTAGAACTGTCAAAATATTACAGTCACATGTCCCTTACTGACTTTATAATGTTCCAAAATTTTTAAAATTTTCCAAGGCCCATTTTTTCAGAAATCTATTGTAGCAGTTTCCGGTGGGACACCCTGTATAGGGTGTTTCATTTAAAGGGCATCCTGTATATTTGGTACAAGATGCAATATATAGTCAACCATATAAAATTACGATTTTAAAATTAGTAATAATAAATAAAAGCTAATAAAAGGGCTTTAGTGGTAATTACCTTTCCGAAATTTTTATATTGTCAAAATTTTGGTAATCTAAAAATTTTTAACCTGATGTATTTAAGACAATTTTTAATTTTTCTTGCAGCATAGCAATAAAGGGAAACCCATATATACAATGTGTACACGAAAGGACTTAATTATACCTGTAATCTCGTTTATTTTAAATATTAAAAAAGTTTGTCTTTATAAAAATATTTGCTTGATTTTAAATGGTGAAAGGTGTTTAATAAGATAAAAATATTTGATTGAAAAAAAACAAAAAAATATTATTTAATACTACTTGATTAAAACGTAATAAATAAATTCACTAATTTATTTTCTTATTATTATATTAAATTAATAAAAAAATAGATGTAAACTGAAAAAATACTCCTTCTTCAAAAATAATTTATTTTAATTTTTATATGCGAACATTATGAAGTTTAGCTAAAGTTTATGTAAATAGTTACACAATAAGGTAAGTTAACAAACAAAAATTAAAAAAGAACTGAATTGTAAAAATAATTTTTTTAAGTTTTTTTTAGGTTAACCCCAATTTTTCCTAAAAACCATACCACATAGGTAAAAACATAGTAGACCTTAATAATTAAGTAGTTTAAACATATATTTTTCTTTTTTTGTTATAACTTTAATCATTTCTGATAGTGCAACATTTTTATAAGGAATAACTTTTTTCTAATAATAAAAAAAAGTACAGGTATAGTTAAGTCCATCCGTGGACACACTGTATTCTAAAATTGTACAATTGGGATTAAGCCGTTTGTCTATTGTAGGTGCTCTGCGTTATCTATGGAACCTCGTACTGTTGTTCTTCACAAAGGTCGTAAAGGGTTTGGTTTTATTTTACGTGGTGCTAAGGCTATGTCTCCACTAATGGAAATGACTCCTTCAGAAAAGTGCCCAGCTCTACAGTACCTCGATGATGTTGATCCAGGTAAGTAGAATATTAAAAGCATATTTATTTTGTTATTTATTTTAAAAAATGACATAAGCTTTTATTAAAAATAAAGCTGTGGTTATTTTCTGACAGATGCGCAAAGGGATACTTTCCCGCACCCACAATCAATTGCACCAACAATACGTGAAGCGGATTTCAAATAAGCTTTAAGTGCGAGAAAGACACTTAACCCAAGTGTTAAGAACAATATTTTGCTTCTAATGGGGCGTCCATGAATTACGTGAGTCATTTAGGTGGAGAGGGGGTCGAGTTGAATCTCACCAAATCTCACCGTGGGGGAGGGGACCCCCTCCTGCACCGACCCGGTGCAAATATCACGCCATTTTTCTTCCACAGGAAAATTTCACGAGATTTGGGTAGGTCCCACTTTTTGGGGAGAAGGACCTTTTTGGTCTTTAAAATAATTTTATGGTCCAAATCAAAATTTTGGATTTAACGATAGTGCCTTTTTACATATAGAAATTTTATATGAGATTGGGATATGAGGATGAGGTATTTGATTTGCTAGAAGCAAATCTTACCAGGAGGTCGAAAAATTGTAACACCTCAGGTAATTTATGAACGTTCCCTTGTGTCTTAGAAAAGTAAAAAATATATTTATTTTT
This sequence comes from Listronotus bonariensis, assembly GCA_014170235.1. Taxonomy (NCBI): domain Eukaryota; kingdom Metazoa; phylum Arthropoda; class Insecta; order Coleoptera; family Curculionidae; genus Listronotus; species Listronotus bonariensis. The sequence continues at coordinate 61,529 of JACEGR010005390.1, forward strand.
ATTTTTATATTTCTGAACGTGAAATAGTATTAGTTTATAACCAATTAGGTACATTTTACAAAGTGAGATTGCGTGCGCAATGGTTAACTATGCGTACACTAGTAGAAAATAAAATCTAAATGATATAATAATCATATTTATTAAATCTCTAAATTTGCTTTTCCCACTTAAGGTGTTTAAATCAGTTACAATTATTGAACGGCAAAAAACTTTTTTGCACAGTTTCCAAATGTAAAGTAACATGTTACAAATCAGTTTTTACTTTTAAAAAATATATTTGTACAGGGTGTCCATGTCTAAGAATATGTGGGGAATCTCTCGAGTTCATATAGAACACATTAAAATAATGTGACAAGGTTCCTAAAAATATTTTCATTAGGTCTCTCTTTACAGAGATATGTGGCCTTAAAGGGCGCCACTGGAACTCGATTTTTCTTAATAACTTTTATACTACTTGATTTAATGAAATATGTTTTTAATTAAATAAATACCAGTTAGGACTCCTAAAATGCAGTTCTTGTAATTTTTTTCTTCATTACTTTCCCAGGGGCCGACTTACCCCTACACAACAGTACTAATTATTTTTACACATTGCAAAAATTATGTTTTTGCAAGAGCGACCTTTTTTTCATTTTTAAACAAAATACCTATCATTTAGATTTTTTAAAATTTTATTTAAAATAAAGTATGAAAAAAATAAAAATCTAAACTGCACAATTTGGCTGAAATCTCTTAATTTTAAATCTAAAAATATTCTGATCAAATTTCTGTAAAGGTGGAACATTATGGGGTGGGGGGTGTTTAAATAGGAAATCGTAAAATAGCTAAATAATTTATGACAACCAACAAAATCAGTTTGATAAAACTTTTTAAAATCCCTGTAAAAGAAATAAAGTCCCCAATACTGTTGGCATTTTAACCACAAATGATACCAAAAAAAAACATTTTGCTTAAAATAAAAAATAAGGGTAGTTAACTCTTAAAAAATACTGTTTTTAAAGTTTTTGCAAACCTGTATAAAAACCAAAATTTTCTCTTCATAAATCATATTTTTCAAACGAAAGAGCAAATTTTTGTATCCATTTGTCCTCTTGTCCTCCGTAGATAGTAAAATAAAAATACGAGGTTCTGGTTAACTTAGAACGCATGTATTGGATGTTCTTAAAGGCAAGTCATTTAATTTAGCAGCCTATGAAACTCGTTTAGTTTAAAATGGGGCAGTTATCGCAGTTTATTTAAACATTTTAAAATTGAAACTACTCACTTCTGGTGCATTTTATAATCACACTCATTGCTAGTTAATTATGTTACTAGTATTACAACAGTTTTAGTATTTTTACAACGTACACAATACTAAGTAGAAAACACCCAAATTTAAAAACAAATACAAAACAAACAAACAAATTACAGGCACTGTTGTGCCAACTATTTACCACTGCACTATGGGATAGAAATCCATTATTATGGCCAAGAAGCAACAACAACAAAGTAGATACTCGAAACTACATTTACACAAAATTATAAAAGAATTTGACGACTTTTGTTTTTATATTAATTTTATATAAATTAATAAGAAACTTAAAATTATATCCTAAAAATAAATGAAAATCATATAACTAAAAATAATTAAGTAATAAATGAAAAATGTTTTAGCTTTGTCGAAAAATTTGCAATAATTTATATTGTCCTTTCCAGTTCCCCAAAAACCATCTGTAATAATGCATGATATTTTTTTCAATATTTTTCCAGTAAGAGCAACGTATTTTAAGTTAAAATGGTAAGTTTCAGAATTTTGGCCAAAACAATTAATTTCTATCCCATAGTTCACTGGTTAAATCGCTCTGATATGAACAAAAATTTGTCTTGCAAATTTAGGTGGTGTTGCTGATATGGCAGGACTAAGGAAGGGAGATTTTTTGCTAGAAATTAACAATGAAGACGTTTCCTCAGCATCACATGAACATGTGGTCGATTTAATAAGAAAGTCTGGAAATTTGGTTCAAATGACAGTACGTATTACCTTAACAATAAAATTATGAACATTAAAGTTAATAGAGACGTTTGCTAACTTATACAATATTTTAGCATAATATGTTAAAGATGACTTAAATACAGGGTGTTTCGGGAGGAAAGGGAAATATTTTGGGAACATGTTCAGAAGGTAAAAATAAGAGAAATTAACCCATATGTTTTAATCCGATTCTTAACCGTCTCTGAAATAATCAGTGATAAAGTTTTTTTTAAATTTGAAGTAATTAAAAAGTTTTGTATTTCTAACACCAGTTTTTAGGTATTTCATTGCTTGTCAATACCTAATTTAATTGACTGATAGTTTTGACAAGCATGGTTGTCAGTTTGATTGATTCTGAGCGTTTCGACTCGAAAAGAGAAAAGGTTCCGTACGTAATGCGTCATACATTTATGCATAGGGAGTATGCTGACATGATATTCGTGTATGGTTTCTGTAAAGGTAGCGCATTACGTGTTGTTGATGAATACCGACATCGTTTTTCAAATCGAAGAGTTCCCAATCGAAAAGTTTTTCAAAAGGTTTTTGCAAATGCTCAGGAAACAGGAATGTTTCCAAGCGTAAGAACTGATTCTGAACGAGAGGCGGGTCTAAATGTGGAAGATGAAGAGAATATTCTGGATATAGCTGAAGAGAACCCAGGTCTTAGTTCGAGGCGGATTATGAAAGAACTTCGATAAGAATCACATTTGGACGTTTGGAAGACACATAGAAAAAACGGTTTAAAGCCTTTCCATGTACAACCGGTTCAACATCTTCAAGAAGGTGATTATGGCTTAAGGGTTCAATTTTGCGAATGGATCCAACAAAATCGAGGCCTACATAAATACGATCGATGAAGCTCAGTTCACCCGCGATGGAATCAATAACTGTCACAATGAACATCGGTGGTCAGATGAAAATCCTCATGCCACGTTTGAACGAAACATTCAACACCGATTCGATATTAATGTGTATGTGGAATGCTCAACGACCCGTTATTTGGCCCTTTTGTATTACCTGAGCGTCTTACTGGAGATGGCTATTTACAATTTTTGGAAGACCATTTAACACACATGTTGGATGATGTTCCGATGATTGTTTGACATCGAATGTTCTTTCAGCACGATGGAGCCCCGCCTCATTTTAGTCGCCGGGTGCGTAATTTCTTAAATAATCGTTTTTCTGATCGTTGGATTGGCAGAGGAGGGCCTCAAGCTTGGCCACCGAGATCACCAGACCTAAACCCATTGGATTATTGCCTTTGGGGATGGATGAAATCACTAGTATACGAAACACGAGTAGAAACCGTAGAAGGACTCCACAATCGAATTTTTAATGCTGCAAATATCATTAAAAACAATCCGCAAGCAATTCAACGCGCAACACGAGCGATTAACAAACGTTCTGCAGCTTGTATTGATGTTAGTGGGGGTATTTTTAAAAACATTTTAAATTAGTGGAATTTTGTTTAGTATTTGTTTGTGTTGCTTTTAAAATAAAAAATGGTTACAAAAAACTTTAGAACTGATTATTTCAGAGTCGGTTAAGAATCGGATTAAAACATATGGTTTATTTTCACCTTATGAACATATTTCCAAAATATTTCCGTTTCCTCCCGAAACACCCTGTATACACTGTGTGTTCTTTTTAATGATAATATAGAAAAATACCTGCTCTAAATTGTTTACCTTTAAGTTTTATTAGGTATGTTTAATATGTTTATTATACATTTTCAGGTAATTTCATGGGATCCACCTTCACAAAACACTATGCACATGAGTAGGTCAACTAATTTACCCAATGAGGAATTTTCAGACACACCTGCCTTAAGACAGTTTTCTACTTTGCCTAGAAAAATGAGTAGCACTGTTGCTAGTTTAGGTAGATCTGCACAAGCACCCTTGCCTCCAAGAAGAGATCCTAAAACTACACTTAGTATTGGGAGAGCTAGGGCAAAGAGTCTTGTAGCGGGTTTGGGTAAGTTAAAAATAAATAAATATGGTTTTCAGCCGGTTGGAACCACTTTTCTGAATTCAAAAAATATAATATTTTTTCAAGACAAGTTTAAATAATTTTATATTTGTTTATTTACAAAAATAAAAAATAAATGATGGTTTCCTGATCTATTCTGAGGTCTGGATTAAAGTGGTTCCATCGGAGAATATCCCAATAATATTTGTTTAATAAATAAATCAAACACTTTATTAAATAAAAATAGATTAATAGTAGTCTAGTTAAGAAGTGAGTTTTCCGCCAAAATTAGTTCTTGTAATCGTAAAAATAGGGTTGTGAGTATTTTGGATCCAGAAAAACAAAATTAACGCGCAACGAAGTGGGCACGGGTCTGCAAGTTATTTCTAATTTTAATTCAACGTTGAAAATTGGGTTCTGCGCGGCCGTTTTGGCACTAGCCCGTGTGCATAACAAAATATTTTTTTATATATAATACATATTATTTAATATTAATTTTAAAATTCGAATAAATTATAGTGGCATTTAAACTCTTAAAGGATTCTAGTTTCTTTGGCAAAAACTTTATTTTTGTTAATGTTATTTAATTGTTAATTAACTAATTTTTCAAAGGTTTTAGTTATCATAACATCTCTTGAAAAAATTTAAATGATGTAACCATCTCTTTTTTTTTGAGGAGCCCTTTTTATACAGTGTGTCTACGTAAGTTGGCGGCATATGGAAAACTTTTTTATTATAAATTTTACGAAAACATATTATTCTTTATAAAAAGTCCTGCATGGTCCAAAACCTAAAATGCATTCATTAGATATCAAAAGTTTATTTAAAACTGTCCTGATATTTATAATTCTAAATTATAGTGCACTAATGTACAAAACTAAATTTTTACCATTATCGCAAAAAAAAATCCTATCTAATGTTAACTTTATGCAAATTGGAAATTGCATTGCTTCAGCCAAAAATGCATTAAAAAAATCATTTTTTGAGACGCTTTTTTGAAAAATGTAATACCTTTTAAATAGGAATCAGAACGGGCCCAAGTCGGGTTACCGACAATTATGATGTTCAAATTGACCTCTTGAACACCTGGATCTTAGGAACGGCGACGAGCATCATCTCCGTTGGACTCGTCCAAAATTGATGGGAGAAAGGAGAGAAACTCAGCGCCTAGGGGTTCTTTGGGTCGCTGAATTCAAAAATAACATTGGCGAACAGCGCAACTATACCTGATGCGCCGTAATCTGGACGCAGACATCATCTTGAAAAATTTTCCCGACAGGAATGCCTAATACTATAAAAAATTTAAAAATGTTGGAACAATTTTTTTAACAAAATGTACCTATAATTTATTTGTTTTTTGGAAATATATAATTGAACAAAATATTATTTGGCTTTTCTCAATAAATATTTTAACAAACCTAAAATATTTTAATAAATATCTCTATTTTGGAGAAAAACCAAATTATATTTTGTTTAAAATGTACTTAGTTACTTTTACCTTTAAACTGGCGAGATATTAATGTATTTTATAAATTTAGGGGAGATAGAGATGAGACTGATGACATTGCCAAATCGAGCTCAGCTGAGTCAATTCAACAAACGCCATGTGGAACTGGCAACTCCACTCCAGTACAGCCAAGAACTGCTTCTATAAGGCAAAGACCAACTTCTACAAGAATAGGCAGTACAGCTTTGGAAGAGCTGTTTTATAAGGATGTTGAGATAGACCGTACAAACACCAGTAGGTTTGATACGGAAAGTGTAAATGTTCCAAGTTCACCAGCGAAAGGAAGAGTTTATGCTAGTGTGGCTGAAATGAAAAGAAATCGATCTAAGGTAATTAATTATAACAACGTTGATGCTTTAGTTAAACTAAATAGGAGTTTGCTGAGTAAATGACAAATATACGTTTTTTTTTTTACGCAGAGTTGTTTCTAATTGCTGTAAACAAATTTATGCGCTTATGAATAAGCTAATTTTGTGGAAAAAGCTTTTGAAAAAAATAAACCTTGATGAATATAAACGAGGAGACAAATAAAAAGTTTAAATGGGACCTTAATTACTAAAACTAATATAATACATAATTTAAAGATTACCTTAAGCACTTTAGGGATAGTCCATTATTTTTTAGTATAAAGTAGTGTTTACCCTTTAGATTACTTTAGAACTTTAATTTTTCTCACTATATTAGTTTATTGTTACATTTCTATTTCTCGCCACTTTAACAAACCTGTTTTACTTTCCTTTGTGCTTTGAAAAATATTGTTTTATTGGCCATTTTTATCACAAAATCTGTTTACTTACATTAGTTAAACATATTAAAGAGAAGAAATCTGTTTACGTACTTGTAATGAAAGAAAAAGTGCACATAAAAAGATCTGCAGGGTGTTTCACAACTTATCCGACAAACTTTAGGGGCTAATTTTACAATAAAAAATAAGGAAAAAACTTTATATGAACATAATGGGACAAGTAAATAAAGCTAAGCAAATGCTTTTACTTAAAATATTAAAAGATAAAACATACCAAATTTCTTGAAACAAACAAAGCAAATACTATAGTATTAGCTTTTGCTTAATTTATTCACGTGGCCCAATATGTCCTAAACGTCTTGGTTTTTTAACCACGGGGTATTTAAAATTTTTAAAAATATTGTTTTTTTTTATAATAACTTTTATACCAATTCAGATATTTTTTAAAAAATTGGGGGCGCCTTCTATGCACCCGAAGATATTTTTTGGCATAAAATAAAAAAATTACCCGTGTCGTCCATGAGAGGTTAAAGGTAAATATTTTTTGATAAAAAATTGTACGCCACTGGATTTTTCCAAAAATTAAATATATTTTTTTAAATTCCCATTAGATTTGGGACAAATCTGTTCCTTTGACTTTTTTATTTGATGCACGGTTTTCGCGTAAATAAATAAAAACCATATTTCGACATAGTCACTTTGTATCGAGAATATCAAATTCTAAAGTAAAAAATAAGTTTTGTTATTTATTTTTTAATTACACCGACACACAAAATAAAAAAGTTTTCTGTGCACCGAACGCAACCTATCTACGGGTATGTTTTTCGACCCTCTGAATCCGAATTTCAAGTCATTTTAGGCCGTATGGGTCCCAATTTCGAGTAAATTGTAAAAAACCGTAAAAAATTGGTAAAATTTTTTGCTATTTCTTAGGTGTATTGCAAATTACTTAAAATTGAAAGGTGTACGGCCTAAACTACCTTGAAATTTGGATTCAGCTGGTCAAAAACATCCCCCCAGGTAGGTCGCTTCTAGTGCACAAAAAGTGTTTTGTACAGCGGACAGGTCGCGTTCGCTCTCGGGCATGTTTTTCGACCCGCTGAATCCGAATTTTAAATGAGTTTAGATCGTACACCCTCCAATTTTAAATAAATTGCAAAAACGATAGGATTTGGAGAAAATTTGCACCATTTTTTACGTTTTTTGCAATTTACTCCAAATTTGGTACCCTTACGGCCTAAGCTGGCTTAAAATTTAACTTTTTAACTAGGCTTGAAGACCGCAGACAGTATTTCGAACTTTTATTTTTTTATAAGGTTATAAATAACATTATAGCATCACCTAGTATATTGGGTAACATTGATTTTTATGTACCCCTAGAAGTTTAAGAATGCCACCACTGTTGTCTACTAAGCATTATAACACCCTACATGCTCAGAACATGCCCTTGAATAGAATTGTTAAGACTGTAAATGGGTTTCCCAACCTGGACTTCTTTGGTCTGTCTCTCAACTCATTTAGAAACAAACTAAAAAGACTGATTCTGGAATGTTAAAGCTAGTTGTTAAGCACTCATGTCAAATTTTTATTATTGTTATACTTTTAGAGTTTATTGTAGAAAACAAATGTAAAAATGGTGTATCCGTTTAATAAATAAATAAATAAATAAAATTTCGGATTCAGAGGATCGAAAAACATACCCATCGATAGGTCTCGTCCGGTGCACATTAACCCTTTTTTTGTGTGCCGGTGTTATTTATTAGATAGAAATTTGACTATGCCGAGAAATGGTTATTTATTTTCGTGAAAACCGTCCATCAAAAAGAAAAAAGTTAAGAAATAAAATTTGCGTCAAACTAAAAAAAAAATATTTTAGAAAATGCAGTGGCGTACCATTTTTTTTTCTAAAAAAATATTACCCCTCATGAACGACACTGGTAATTTTTTTTGTATGCCAAAAATGTCTCTTGATGCATAGGAGGCGCCCCCAAATTTTTTAAAAATATCTAAATTTGTATAAAATTTTTTATAAAAACAATATTTAAAAAAAAAAAATTCTTGTAGAGTAAGCCCTTACAGTTTGTCGGATAAGTTGTGAAACACCCTGTATATCAAACTCCTGAGGAAGGCCATATTTCCGAAACTATTAAAAATTGAACATATCTTATGAAGACTTTTTTACCAGGATTTTAAAAGATTCTTTTAATGGTTATACAATATAGAGGGTATTCCATTAAAAAGGTTATTTTGCTGTATAACTCAAAAACTCGATTGTCAGTTGTTTTTTTTATAATTTTTAATCCTTAAAAGCGTTAAAAATGCTACTAATTTACTAATTTAAACTTTTTCGTAATTTGAATAATAACGAAATTACAAATACTGCAAAGGGTTATGACAAAACCTCGGCTTTAGGCGGTTCGAGGTAGGGGACGCGAGGAAGGGCATATATTAGGGAAGAATTAGTAAGACTGAGTAAAGTTATTATATTTCGACAGCTGATGATCAAACCAACACCAGCATTATTTTAAAAGTAATATTTGTTGAAAAATGTGAGGTCCCCTCACCTATTTTCTTCTTTCATTCTTTAATTTATAAAATTACAAACAAAAATCCCACGTATTTGAAAAGCAAAAAAAAGGTCCTTACGTCTCACTTTTCAATTTCATTATCACCCTCACCCCTCAGACCAGCCCTGAGGGGTAGGCCATATCATCATTAAATGCTCATATTTGCCATTACATATGTATGAAATACAAAGGATGTGGCATTAAAGGGGGGCATGCCCCCTATGTCCGCCCCTGAACTATATTTCTCCGGCACTGATGTTGACACTTATCTCTACTACCACCAATATGGCAGAATGTCGTGACTTCTTTATATAAGGACTCTCTAACACCTTTGAAATGAAATGAAATGAAAATTTTTATTAGCAGCAAGTGCTTTAAATAAATACAAAAAAAAATTCTAAACTACTTATAATACTTAACAATCAATAATTTTCTTTAATAAACTCTATACTTAGTCTACGAAATTCGTAGATATACATTTAAAGCAGACCTGATATATAAAGGTAATTTATTATATTCAACTAAACACTATAAAACAATGAATTTTGTGTGCCACTTTTCTTGGCTATATGAACATAAAGATTTGTGGCTATTCTAGTGTTATATTGATGAATTTCATTGACAAATTTTATTTTTTTTTACACATATAATCAGGTAACTTTCTATGAACTATTTTAAAAATAAACAATATATTTAACATAACTAATCTTTGGTTTACTGACATAAACTGTAATGTAGACAGTATTTGGGAAATTCTCGTATATCTGTCAACTCTTAATATTATACGCATTGCTATATTTTGTTCAATTTGCAACCTATTTTTTTCAGTCTGATTAATAAATGACACAACAGTAGGGCAGTACTCAAAATGCGGACTTATAATTGTTTTATATATAGTAATACGAGACCTTAATGACAAAGATTGACAAATTCTTCTGAAAAACCCTATTTTTTGTTAACTTTTTAATCATAAAATTAGCATGACTCTTACAATTTAACCTACTGTCAATCACTACTCCTAAATATTTTCATGAACATATTGCAGTTCTTGATTGAATAATTTTAATTTGGCTACACAATCATTGGTTTTGTTATTTAAAATCATAACGTTTGTTTTTTTAACATTTACATATAACTTATTCTTTAATAACCAATCTTCAACTTTTTTATTTTTTTTTTAATATATTGACTTTAATTTAGGCAACTTTAACAGTTATCAGAGAGGAGAAGTATATTGATATGAACTAAGATAACGAAGAAATGGTGTCTTCACTATGATATCACCTAATTACGTAACCTTACGTAAATATTTGAGAGGGAGTATGATGTTAATTCAGTAAAGTCGTGCCTAAGAAAACACTTGTTTAAAATAATATTTTTGTTGGAAAACAAAAGGGTGGTCATAGCGTAGTAGGGACAATAACCAATCACTTTAATTGAAAATGGGAGTGTAAATTGATTTAATGCTGCGAAAAAGAAAATTTTTCACTTTCTTTATTATGTTTGACACAAGCAAAGATAAAAATATATTTATAAAAACTATTAATACTTAAATTTTAATAGCAGACGAGTACCAATCTCTTTTCTTTTAAGATACAGAATTTACACATAGACACTCTATTTATAATTTCTGTAGACTAACATGAAAATGGTTTTTGGGATTGTATGTAATATGAAACTTAAATTAATTCCTGATTTTGATTTTAATAAAGTAAATTTGTTTAATTAAAAAATCTTTCGTGACAAAAATTAATGAAAAGAAATAAGTTATTGTCGGCTAATAAGGTGACCACATTGGTCTGTTCTAAAATGATGACTCGTCATTCTTATATGGCGAACAAGACTACGACATTGATTACATACCACATTTTTTATTTATTTTTTAGGGCAGAGGCAAATTTCTAGATATCTTTGGCGGGAGAGAACTTCGTCGAGACTTTCACAGTACACCAGACCTTGCTCAAGAAGCTGCGTATCTAAATTCTCAAACGTTACCAAATATTAAAAATCACCGAAGTCAGGAAAATTTAGGTGTTCTTCTTGGTGTTAATCGGAATCTTCCACCTCCCACACATCCTCCTCCACCACCCCCTCAAGTTCAGGTTGTGAAATTTGTTCCAAGGCCCAAATCAGATACATTAACAAGAGATCTGTTACAACAAGGTAAGACAAATAAGCTTTGTGCTATAAATAACTGGCAGCAAATAAAATATCCCAGACACTAGCATTGCATCAACGGAACATTAAAGTTAAAAAGATAAATTCTAAAGTGTTACGTCAAACAATTTTTTATATTTCCTTGCCTAATAAAATCGGATTTTTACAGTGTACTTTTAAATAATATCTTAATTTGTTTTATTATTATAATACATATATTTTTTTTATCTTTTGATGCCAATGTTAATTTTTTTTTATTTAAAGCTACTTTTTTAAATCATTTTTCTTTTAGGAATTGCTTCTTCCTTTAAACCTACAACTAGTGCAAAACTCTACGCTTCACCAGAAGATATAAAAACTGTAGGTTATCGTTCAAAAAGCTTACCTTCGCATGCCTCTAGATCTCAATTAAGAAAATCCCAAAGTATGAAGCAGTCAAGTACTCCATATCAACCGCTAAACACATCAGCACCACCTGTTGATATTAAAAAACCCAGGAAGTAACAAATCCTTATGCTCAACCCATACGAACTTCTAGGTAAGTATTACTAGTTAAGAAATATGATAAGTAATTTTACTAGATTAGCTTTTAAATAACTCGAAACAATTAAATCTATAATGATATTTGAATTTTTCTGCTTAATTAAAACCAATAATACAATTTGGTGGGGTTAGCAACCCCGCTTTAAACCAACCTTACATTAAATTTGAATTATGGTTTTACTTCAATATTTCCCATCTCATTTATAGGTCAAATTCGTTAGCAAGCAATAGAGGTAAAAGAAAAAAACTTCCCACCAGTAAGTCTGCGTCAAATATTATTCAGATAAGTCATTCAGGACCACCATCAATACCCGAACCTGATTACAGTTGTACTGATTCCGAGGATGAAAGTGATGCTGAACAGAGAGATATTATAGGTCTAGCAGCTAGATTATCCTCTGTCCAGTTGCAGCCGGTGGAAAATAGTGGAAATAGCAATACAAGGTAAGTTTACCTAAAATATACAGTGAGGATATTAAAAGAGTTAACTTTATCTTCTGAATGGTACAACATATTGAGATCGGGTAAAATTGGGGTAAAAGGGTGTTACTTAAACTAGTCTTTGACATAAAAATAATTTCGGTCAAGTAACCTAGTGTCAAGGGGACACTAGCTCCTTGTTTTAAAGGCCTTTCGATTCTCTACTCATCACCGTTTTATTTTTTAAAATCGGTCTAGTCGTTCTACAGTTTGAAGTTTAGCTCTAATTTGTACATACATTGCGGTTTTTAAAAGTTCTCTCTCCCTTAAGTTTTGAATGGGTCAAGATATTAATATCGGGTAAAATTTGTGTAAAATGGTGTAGTTGAAACTACTCTTGACATAAAAATTATTTCGGTCATGTGGTCTAGCAACTT
>JACEGR010005391.1:0-73877 GCA_014170235.1 Listronotus bonariensis
TTGGTAATACTATATAGAATAGAACAAAAAGTATATATTATAATATATAATATAAATTATATCAACATTAAAACGATATCTAAAAAACATAAGGTATATTTACCTTTATTAGTTTTAAAGATATGGTCATTCAAATCAGGTATTCGGGTAATTTTTAATGTACTACCATTTTTTGGGAGGTAAGGGTATTCACTTTATATTATTTAAAAAGAACTTCAGAAGCTTTAAAATAATGTGCCACAAGACCCCCTTTCCATTTAGTTTTTCTTTTTAAAATGGCGCCCAGCTGTCAGGGATGTCAAGGATTTAACATAAAAAGATAACTGAAGTTTATTAATAGAACCAAGTATCTAGTTTCATTTGTTTTTGTGGTATACACTTTATATATTTGGTATACCGTCAAAAAAAATCTGACATATCATATATAGGTCATACTAACATAAAATGTTGTACTAGGTTTTCAAAAAATAACTTTTCTTCTTCAGGAAATCAAATAGTAATAACTCTTATTTTTATGCAGTATTGTTGACACCACAAAATGACAAATAAAATACGCGTTCAAATGGTGTGTACGTTGCTATCCGATGTAATTTTTCAGTAAATTTTGTTTTTACCTATTCTAACTCCAAATGTGTAGTATTAGTATTTAAATTTAAGGCTATGATATAGAACCCAGTAATGACTTCTTTAAAAATAACAAGGACCATTTATAGATTACTAGTATTTTAGTAAACGAATTCAAAAATAAATACTTATTCTTTACAAGAACTAGTTAATATGATACTGTTAATAGAAATAGAAAAACGAGAAAAATGTGTCAGAGTTTATGCTAAGAACAATTCCAATATAAAATATGTATCCGATCACAAAAGTTACTTTAAAAATCCGAAATAATGGAGGCGAGTCAGGTAATAGAAGGCCATTATAAAAGTCTGGGGAATAAATAGGATTTTTAACAAACAGAAGTTTTGGTGAGTTCTGGTTAGTTCTGGTTTTTATTTGTCATGTCGATGTCATTGACTAAGACCGTGTTTTCACGGGCCACTTTTTGAAGTTGATATGGACCACAAAAAGTGTTTCCATAGTAGCCCTTCTGGCCACAAACATTTTAGCATTGTTGAAAAACAAAACCAGAAGCTGGTGACAGTATACCAACCACTTTTTGTGGCCCATATCAACTTCAAAAAGTGGCCCGTGGAAACACGGCCTTATAGTTCTAATTTTTAAATTTTTTTGCGTGTACTTTATTTTTGTGGGTCAGGTGTTTCTGTTTTAACCTATGTTATACGTATCCGATTACAAAAGTTACTTAAAAAATCTGAAATAATGGAGGCGAGTCAGGTAATAGAAGGCTATTATAAAAGTCTGGGGAATAAATAGGATTTTTAACAAACACAAGTTTAGGTGAGTTCTGGTTAGTTCTGGTTTTTATTTGTCATGTCGATGTCGTTGTCATTTAGCTAAGACCGTGTTTTCACGGGCCACTTTTTGAAGTTGATATGGACCACAAAAATGTTTCCATAGTAGCCCTTTCGGCCACAAACATTTTAGCATTGTTACACAAAAGTTACTTTAAAAATCTGAAATAATGGAGGCGAGTCAGGTAATAGAAGGCCATTATAAAAGTCTGGGAAATAAATAGGATTTTTAACAAACACAAGTTTAGGTGAGTTCTGGTTTTTATTTGTCATGTCGATGTCGTTGTCATTTAGCTAAGACCGTGTTTTCACGGGACAGTAGACCAACCACTTTTTGTGGCCCATATCAAGTTCAAAAAGTGGCCCGTGAAAATACGGCCTTATAGTTCAAATTTTTAATTTTTTTGCGTGTACTTTATTTTTGTGGGTGTTTCCGTTTATACCCATGTTATACGTATTAGTGGTAAAATTGCCGTTTTGTGCGAATAGTTTACATGATAGGAAAAGGTACTCGTAGTGTTTTTTTCGTGAATGGTCACCAATTAAATGTAAATAATAAAAAGCTAAAAGAGTAAAAAAATATTTAAAAAATCAAACCGACTTTAAAAGATAAATAAAACTAAAAATCTGGAAAAAATAGAAAACTGAAGTCGGGTACTAACATATGGTATTAAAGCATATTTTTTTTGTGTATTTAGCCAATAACGTTTAGTACTTTAGCGGAATGTTATTACACGATCTATTTTTTTTTAATTTTTAAATTTATTATTTTTAAATTTTAAGTGTTTTATTTTTCTTTTTATAGTCGGTTTGATTTTTTTAATATTTATTTTATATTAGTGGTCACCAAAAAAGGCCTATGATTTTTTTCTTAAATATTTTAAAAGGTAATTTATTGTTGTGTCTAAATATTTCTGAACACGTTTTCTATCATCTCTGCTTCTAAAATTAGTTTTGGCAGATTCACAAATTTTGGTAATGCTTACTTAAATCATTACTTAACGCTTTTTACTTTTAAAATATTTTTATTATTATTGTTTTTTTTAATTGTATCCTCTACTTAAGTATTTAGATGCTAATAATTTTGTATTTTAAACCATTTAAAACTTTGGATATATCTTATGCTAATATTTATTAAACATTTTTTTACTAAACAGGGTGTCCCCTTACTGTCGTAAAAGCTTTAAAGGCTTATTATAGACTAATTTTATGCTTAAAAGTTTATAAAGGGTCTTCGTTAATTGTCGTGCCAAACTGCTATGATAATATTCTCTTATCAAAATAAAAAATGTTCATATACAAATGGGTACCCAAATTCTTCGTTCTTAAGATAAAGCGTATTAAATTTTTAATAAAAATAGGGTAGTTGTTCCCATTCTTAAAGAAGTTCTTCAAGTTGGTAAATGATTTGTATAGGCTGCCGGTCTAATAATCTTCGTAACAATGTATTTCAGAAATGTTCGATGGAATGAGATCTGGACTGTTAGCCGGCCATTCCAACAATTCATTATTATGGACATTTAAAAAAGTCGATATTATCCTAGCCACGTGTATCCTGACATTATTGCGCTATTAAATGAAATCTGCTCCCATATTATCCACAAAAGGAATCACATGTGGTGATAAAATTTCTTCTAAGTAACGTAATGTCGTTAATGAACCTTTCGCAATTATCACTAAGTAGCTGCGCCCATTTAAACATATACCAGCCCATACCATAATGGACCTTCCCCCAAACCAAACAGTTTCTTGCACACCAAATACCGCTCACCTATGCGTTGCCATACCCAAACTCGTCCATCGTTGTGATGTAATCAGAATCTGGACTAATCCGTAAATAAAACATTACTCCATTGTGGTATTGTCTAATGACGATGTGCTTCGGCAAAAATTATTCGAGGTCTTCGATGCTCTGCTGTTAAACCACGCACTCTAATCGGCCTCCTGGTACTCAACTGAGACTGACTATTACGTACTGTTTGATTTAGAAATCGCTCAAAGACTTAACAACAAACTTCTCGAGCTGATAGGGCCTTCTTCTGACAATACCGTAAATTAAATACCGAGTCCAAGCTCTGTTTATAGCAGCCCGACTCACATTCAGAATATTTGCGACTCTTCTTCTGGAATAACCTGCCTAAATTAACGTTACAGCCCTAGCGATTTCCATTTTATTTAGGCGTATTCTTCTACCTAGCACATCAATATTCATGTTTTCACTGAAAAATGTAAACTAGACTGATAAAAACAGGCGCAAATTTAATATGCTCTGATAAGAAATTCCTAACATTATCTGAGGATACCAACACAAAAAAAAAATGTTTAAAGCTGTACGAGTAAAGGTACTCGCACACCTGTACACTTTTGGGGCGCAACTTTTTATAACGAGATAAAAATAAACTTTAGGTTTACACCAGCATGCTTGTGTAAACATAAAGTTTATTTATTATCCTCCTATAAAAAGTTGCGCCACTAAAGTGTACAGGTGTCGGGATTTCGTTGCAATTGCAGGGTATCTTGGTTATTATTAGAGATAGAGACTTGCGGTTTTTGCGAACTGTTGCTACTTTTTGATGAAACGAAAAATGACGCTAAAAGATTTTCCATGGCCCTCTTTGTTTCTTTCTTTTTTCTTGTAACTTACAACAAAAGTAAAAACTGTTGTTATTAGATACTTTTTCGTAGAATCCACTGGTGTAGTTAGATTTTTTTATTAATATTTTTCAAGGTATGAACCAAACATATGATTTTTAAATGAAACACTCTGTTTATTTTTATTCATTAAAGGAAAGGAGCTTTTTAAAAATATAATACTTAATTGTTATTTTATATTTATAAACCCCAAATTGATGTTTTTAATTTTAAAATTGAATTTCGCATAGTGGGCCATGATATAGACTTTATAACAAGAAAATAAAATGAACCCTAAGTTCATAATTTCTTTAAATTTTAAAACAATGTAAATATTTTCACTACTGTACCCCGCCCAGCACCCCTATTCACTTCTCAGTTTCTTAAATTTGTTCACCTATTAATTAATTAAAAACTGAACATTTTGGATTAGCGCTAATGTGTTTATACTCAAAACAGGGTCCAAAATCAGTATGTATCCATAATTTTTGAAAAAGTATTTGATTTAAAACAAAATAGTAGACAATCGTGTATAATACTGTATCAAAAATTATTACTGAAGTAAACTTTGATGGTAATAGTTTCATACATGGTTTTCTATTGTTTTGTTTTAAATCAAATGTTTTTCTAAAAATTATGAATACATACTGATTTTGGACACTGTTTTAAGTATAAACACATTGGCGCTGATCCAAAATGCTCAGTTTTTAATTAATTAATACGTAAACAAACTTATAAAGCTAAGGGGTAAATAGGGGTGCTGGGCGGAAGTAAACAAATTATGAACTGAGGCACTTTATTTTTTGTAATAAAATTTATATTATGGCCTACTATGCAAAATTCAATTTTAACATTAAAAACATCTGTTTAGGGTCTATAAGGATTAAATAACTATTAGGTATTATACATTTTGAAAAGCTCTCATCCGCTATAATTTAATGAACAAAAATATACAGGGTGTTCCATTTAAAAAATCATATGTTTGGTTCGTATCTTACAAAATATATATTTTTTAAATAATCTAGCCACACCACTGGAATCTAAGTGAAAATATTTACTAACATCCGTTTTTACTTTTGTTGTAAGTTACAAGACAACTGAAATACGAAGGGGGTCCGAAAATGGAAAAAATTAATTTCGCCCTGTATGTCAGAAGCGAAGCCGGCTAGAAAAATATTTTAGTGTTATCTTTTGTTTTATTTAAAAGTAGCAACAGTTTGCGAAAACCGCAAGTTTCTATCTCTTATAATAACCAAGATACCCTGCAAATGCAACAAAATCCGGACACGTAAATAGAAACTCTACTCGAATTTGTCCAAACAACGGTGGCCAACTAAACTAGGATTTCTAAGCAGTTAAATAGCAGAAACCCTACTCGAATACAGCTCCAGATCTTGACGTATTGGAGTAGGGTTTTCCATGGTTTATTTAGCAACAAGATTTAGAAACCCTACTTTAATACAGCATAATTTTTATAAAAAAGACTTATTACTTATTAATATTACTTGTTTAAAAGAAATAAGTGTTTGTCAGCACACGCTAAACCATTTTTAAAAATAAAAGCTATATTGTGGGCTCGTTTTTTTATTAGATTGACTTTCCAATTTTGCGATCCTGACTTGGTTATTATGGGACCACCGCGAAAGTGCACTCATTCAAAAATAAATAAATAAAGTAAATAAAATCTGACTACAAACACCGCAGTAATCGCGTTACATACAGAGTCCATTAAAAATTATATAAAATTATTAACCATATTGTATACAGGGTGCTTTGTAATTGCGGTAAAAAAATTAAAAGGTGTATTTTTAGGCCAATTTTATAAAAAAATAAGTTCATATAAAAATAGGTTTGCAAATGCTATGTTTATAAGCCATAGGGTGTTAAACTTTAAAATTAAATAATTTTTTAATAATATCTTACACATTCGTTATCTGATCTTAATAAAATTTGGCTGTGGTATTTGTTGTGATACGATATTAATTTAGCCCTGACTTTATTTCAGTTTCTTAAGACCAGTGGTGGCGTGAGGGCTAATATTATTGACAAAAAATGTGCGCCACTGACTTTTCTTTTAACTTTTCTTTTTTTTTTCTCAAAAAAGCATCTAAAAATGCTACTTTTGTGTGTCCTGATATTTTTACATAGCTTGCCGAGTTTTCCAGAAATACAAGAAATTCGTTAAATTGCCCATTTTTGGTCCATACAAGAAGCATTAGGGCAATTTTTTCGTTTAAAAATTAAGTGGTATAATTCCTTATTAGCAAATATGTAACAACAACAACACAAACTTTATTTACCAACGTTTATATCTATTTAAACACATTTTACTAAAAAAACTGTTTTTGAAATTCTTTAAAAAGTTTAACAACCTGTATCTTGAGAACGATCCATTTAAGGACACATGTTTATATAAACTTTTTCATTAAATTGGCTTTAAGAAACGCCCTTTAATTTTTTTCCGCAATTAGGAAACACCCTGTAATATTGAAAATGATTTACCGTGTGCTAAAAAACACTATTTTTTAAAAATAGGTAATAAGTATTTTTTAAATAAAAATTATGCTGTATTAAAGTAGGATTTCTAAATGTTTTTGCTAAATAAACAATAAAAAATACGTTAGGATCTGAAGCTGTATTTAAGTAGGGTTTCTGATAATAAACTACTTAGAAATCCTAGTCGAACTGGTCACCGTTGTTTGGACAAATTCGAGTAGGGTTTCTATTTACACAATCCGGACACCCTGTACAAGTGTGCAAGTACCTTAATGCTAAAGTCTATACATTTTTATCGTAAAATTATATTTTCGTTCAATTAAATACTACCTGAAATAAAAGCTTATAAAGTAGTGGCTCCTTTTTCGTTTTGATTAATTTATTATAAATTATTTATACGACTATTTTACCAGAGTGTTTTACACTGGAAAATTGTCATAGCAACCTCCAATTTTCTACTGGCAAAATTTTTACCTGCTTCTACCTTTATAAAACCAATGTGATTGTATTTCAGCGATAAAACTTACTTAGGTTAAAGTAAAAAGATAAAAAAACTATTGTTGATTTATATGTTAATTAATGGTTAAACACTTACTTGCAAATATCGTAAAATAGACATGTCAAATATCATTCGAGAAAAAATTTTTGAGGAAAATATTTTCTTTTCTTATTCAACTTAGTTGCTATTTGGTAATTTCGTTCATGACATTTAATTAATACCACTCGCCTGACGGCTCGTGTGTTTTGTTATAAATGCCATTCACGAAATGGGCAAGCAACAGACTTTCATACAATCGAAATATTTTGCCAGCAAAATTTTTTCTTTTATGATATTATATACGGCTATAAAAATAAGTAAAGCGGCTGCAAATCAAATTAAACTTTAAAACCCCAACTAAAAACATGATATTTTTGACCAAAATGTAATGTATCAAATTTATGTTTCTTTAAATAAAACACCCTTTTTTACACCACATGATGACAAATTAAATACTCCTTTTAAATGGTGTATAGGTTGCCTATACCTATCTTATGTGCTTTTTTAGTAAATTCCGTTTTTACAAATTTTTAATAGAAAAGAGATAATACTGGTAAGATGTGACAAAAATGGTTAACTTTAGTCTAGAGTTAATTTTAAAAAAATATTCCAGCAAAAACATCTGATTTCCTTAATAGTTGCTTTAAAAAATTTATTAAATTGATTATAAATATTGGAAGAACAAGTTTATGGTCACGAAATGTCCTCATGACAGATCAAAGGCATAAGTACGATTTTTTAAAAACACAAGTTTTATTATTACCACATTCAGGTGAAATAGGTATTATTCAAAGTAGCATTATAAGCAACTAATTAAATTTTGTCTGTGGATTTTAGAAATAGTTGCAAATAATACAAAATATTTTAATTTTGTCCTTTTTTGACAAATCTATGTTGAAAAATAATGGCTTAGTAAACAGACATAGCTATGTCACAGCATACCTAAATTTAAATAGACATTTGGAATAAAAACATTTTAAAACGGAATTTACTTAAAAGGTATAAAAGATAGCTATAGGCAACCCATACACCATTTAAAAGAATATTTTACTTTTCATCGTGTGTGGTAAAAAAATAAAGGGTGTTCCATTTAAAATAAGAAAGATATTGCTATTTGATTTTAAGAAAAATTGAAATAATTTTTTGATGAGCCTGTACAACATATGATCTCGATATGTCCTTTGTATGATAAGTAGGAGATATAATCCCGGGATCCCGAAGCTCGAAATCCCGCCCCTTTTACAATCCCGAAACCTTCGAGATTAAATTCTTTAAATCCCGGGATTTTCGGGATCAATAAATAAATTTCATTCTTTCAAAATAATATTGCATTAAACAAAACTCACTTTGTTTTTCGAGTTTATTAAGTTGTCAATGCCAATAAAAATAAAAAGTAAGCCATTTTTATTTCCCAGCTGATTTTACTCAGGTTTATGCGGTATTTCTGGAAAAAAGTCATAATGTAAAAGCAACACTTCACATCACGCTAGCTATTAGTATTTTGCATTGAAATATGTTAATTTAAAGTATATTTTGGATATTTTACTTCTTATTATTTTAAGGGTTTATTCTTGCCTTAAATTCGTTGTATTATATTAAAAATTACAAAAATGTTCTAATGCGTTCAATTAGAGGTTATGTCGATGTTACAGAAATACAGTTTTGTGTTTATTTTAAAAGGTGCCTAATTAAGACGACAAAATGTCTTTATCAAAAGAAAGTTTGTTTTGTTAACTTGATTTTTCTATATTTTTATTAGTTTGTTTTTTGTTTTGAAGAGAAAACTTATTTTTTTGTTCAGATTTCTTTTCCTATTCCTAAAACAAGTTTAAAAAATAAAAGTTGATTTTTGTAAATTGTTTGGCATTTTTGTATTTCTACCCTCAAATCCCGGGATTATACCGGGATCCCAGGATTGTTGCACCTACAAACATAGGGTGTTTCATTTAAAAAATATACCTTTGATACGTCATACTTTTTTGAGACACCCTGTATAGAATAAAACAATTTTATACTGTGGCCTTATCCGACCTCCATATGTTCCCCTATTCACTTATAAAAACCGTTTGGTTATCCAGCTACAGACCGTGTCGAATATGGTGAGCCACCCTGTATACTGGGTTAGTTAGAAGTACAGCAACTCTTAAAAGCACAAAGCTATATTTTTCAAATTTGGTATCTAAGACGCTTTAAGTATAGGAAAATGAATAGTAATATTGAAAATATTGCCAGATTTTTTAGTTTTGTGCCACACATACTTTCTTCACTTTTTTGTGCTGAGAACTTGAAGAGATAAGAGAGGCTTTTCAAACTTTCTACCGAAACAAGAAACCTAAGGGTAACAGCAAGTCTTTCTTGGGCAGGGGTTGTTTTTCTGACATTCGTATCTTTTTACTAATAATAGAACAATTTTATTAAAAAAAGTTGAAGTCATTTGCGGACATCCTACAAAAATTTTCAAACTGTCCAGAAGGTTTGCTGATCAAATCTTGTAACATGTCGGAAGCGTTGTATCTAAAGAAACAAATGAGTACAGAGTTTTATTTTTTCAGTATAAAGAAGTATATTACTTACGTACCTGTTTCTACTTATTTAAAGACACCATCCACCATCTCCTCTTATTTTTTGGTTTCTTTTTTGTTGTGGTTTTAAATAGGCGCCACTCTTGAGCACATACGCTGCACAAACAACAAGTTTTTCTGTTACAAATTCCATGTTTACTGCAAACGAAGTAAACCTGCTTATTTTGGACTTCTACTTGAAGTTTGACAAGTAAGCTTGGCTTTGGTGTTTACTTCAAATATCTAGTAGTGTGAATTATATTTACTTTCTTACTCGTATACTTGCCAAATACTTAATTATTTCCGTATTTGTCAAATGTAGGAGTCTACTGAGTCCGGCTTTAGACTTAGGTATAGAACATGATACACAAAATATGTTTAGAAATTTCATGTATAATCCAAGAATGTAATAATATTTAGGGTGTTGGGTTAAAAATACATATTTTAAATGATGTGCATTTCCGGTATAACCGAAAGTCCCTGTAACGTGAAGTATTTGCTATTTTAAGATCAATATTATTCAAATATAGCGTCAAAATTTAAAAAATGTATCTCTAGTAGTTTCCGAGATCTTTTTATAGAACACTCAGTGTAAATAACCCTGTACAGTAGACACAATATTAATTGTATTAACTCATTGGAAGTAGTGACAAAATGCAGCAGAAGTAAGTCGTTTTAAATATTTAATTTTTTCTGCTTTTCTTTACGAGTGTTTTAAGCTCGTCAACTTAATGGCAACTTTGAGATTGTCCTGTATAATATAAAAATATGCAAAATTTAAACAAGTTAGTAATTAATAACATGTATTTATTATTCGACCCCAAATTGCCAGCGTTTAACAGCAGAAACCGCTACAAGCTAAACAAAAGGGGATCGTAATATTTCTGGCTATATTCAAAATAATAGTGTACACATTCCACGGTAACGGCTGTGTGCAAATCGGCTGTCAGGCCGATTCAATTACGATCTTATCTCTAAAATAGATGACAGTTATTTCCATGAAAGGGCACCAGCTATAAAGTCGGCCGCCCTTCGGTTTGCCCGGAGATTCTCATCCCTAAAACGACGCTTCATATCATATCAAATAAGTTTCTCATTTTATTTAATTTTTCCTTTTTTATGTGAAAGGTTTCTAAAATTAAATTTTGATATTAAACGTTTTATACAGTGGCCAAAAAAAGGACTAGATACATGTGGATTTTTTTATATTTTTGAAATTATTACAAAACTTCTTTTGGCAATTATCTCTGCTTTCCCAGTAACCTTAAAATCAGTAGATGCACATGGCTCATGGGCGGCGTTTAAGTAAATAACTTTAAAAAATTATATTTAAATTTTTAAAAGTAAGGTTAGTTGACATGAAAACCAAAAAGGGTATTTAAAAAGGGTGGTAAAAAATAAAAAAATATATTTTTTTATGAAATTGTCTTTAAGTTAAAATACAAATAACAATTTTTCTGCTTTAAAATGAGCGTGCTAACTCTAAACTAACGAAATAATTTAATTAACTAAAATGTTTGTATTTTTTTACATTTAAAACGAGATAGTTTAATAAATTCTATTTTTTTTTATGTTAAACGATTTTATTACAATACAAATTACGTAAGTAATGTAGACCGCACCCATCTTTTCATCAATCTGGAATGTTGATCAGACAAATATAAAATCGTTGGGCGTAGCGACTCCAGAGTAAATATTAGGTTAGAAATTTCCCGTGCTGAACGATTTTATTATTTGTCTCATCAAAACCCCAGATTGATGAAAAGATTGGTGCAATCTGGTAGCTAATGTTACAGAATTAAATTTATTAATATACAGCGTGTTTTAAAAACTTGGACCAACGCTTGTGGGGTAATTTTTACTAAAAATAATAAAAAAGTCCTATGCACATTGGTCCGGAAACGCATGGTTTGCGGTATACAGGAGTTAAAGTTTTTTTTCAATTTTTTCAAATAACTTATAATCCAGTGGTCACTTTCAACATTTTCTTTAGCTTTAAGTCAATTGTGCATTGTACAAAAACAAGAGTTTTAAATAATCAGTGTGTCTTTATGATTACTTTTTCATTACGCTGCCGAATGGATACTTTGCACATTTTTATAAAATTAACCATATCTGCTAAGGGAAACTCTAAACGAAAGCATAACAAGAGGTAACTTTTATGGCTTATGTAATAGGCTTCATAACTGGTGCATCAAAGTTGGCAAAAGTCAGTGGCGCACATAATTTTTCTCTAAATACATTTTTACAGTTACCCCATACACACGCTACTGCCGCAGCTGTAACCAGATTTTTACTTAAAACAAAAAATAAAATAAAAATAAACTTTAACGGAAATATCGGAAACCATGCGTTTCCAGACCCATTAGCATAGGATTTTTTATTATTTTTTAGTAAAGAATTACCCCACGAGCGATGATCCATGTTTTTGGAACACCCTGTATAATTTATTTTTAAGTTTCTAGTTTTGTTGTTAGTTGATACTTCTCATTCTATTAAATTCATTTAGGTCTTCATCATTGCATGATTTATTTCCTGACAATTTGTTTCAATCTAACCTTTCTTTACACAATCGTTCCAGAATTCAATCGACTTAGAAGTACGTAGGCTTGTGCTTTCTCAAACAATTATAGCTTAAATATACAACTGCGTTTCTACTGTGCTACCTTGCATTTTGTGGACAGTGGAAGCCAAAGACAAAATTAAAGAAAACCTTGTTTTTTTGTTGAAAAATATATACATACCATTTTGTGGCGGCAGCCATCTTGGATTTTTTTTTCATGGGAAACTCTATTCTACCAATCAAGCCCTTACATTTGATACCCATATCGAAATTGTTAAAGAATGTATTATATTGTATTGTCATTAAGATTAACAGTGTGTATCAAATATTTTCTCGGTTTGTCAGGAAGGGGGTAAAATTCCAATTACTAAGTTTGACCCAAACAAACAAATAAACTGTGCAAGCTAAAGAAGACCGTTTAAAAATTTAAATTCGGCACGTACGTAAGTGTTTTTCTAAGAACTATATTAAAATTTAAAATTGTAAATCAGACAGATAATATCTTCAGATTAAGTGCTGCATTTGTTCAAAACCCTATTGTGTTGAAAATATAATTAGTATATTCTCGGCAGTATCATTGCACACCAGTTACCAAAAGAAAATAGATTCCAATATCATTTATGATGTATCAATATAAGCTTAAATTATTTAGTGCATATTTGAACTTTGGGTAAAATTTAAAAAATATGTTAGGAAAAAGTTAATGTTTAACAATAATAATATACAGGGTGTCCAAGAATATGTGGGCAATCTCTTGGATTTATATAGAACATATAAAAATAATGTGACAAGTTTATATAAAATATTTTCCCAAAGTCCCTCTTTACAGAGATATGCGCCTTTAAAGGACGCCACTGAAAATCGGTTTTTCTTGAATAACTTTTATATCACTAGGTATAAAAAAATAATTTTTTAATATAATAAATACCAGTTAGGACTTCTTAAAATGGTTTCCTTGTAAAATATTTGCCTTTGTTAGTTAGCCAGAGGCGGACTAACCCTTACACAATAGTACTAAATGTTTTTACACATAGGGCTGATTTATTAATTTTGTTTGTCGGTTCGACATAGGCTTCCTCTTATTTTATGCATTTTCGAGCTTTTATCATCGAAAATCATGGGACCCTCCAGAGTGCTATAACATTATTTTTTAGTTTCGTGAAAATTTAAAAAATCTTGTTTTATAAGTTTTTATTACCATTTTTAATAGAATATCCTATTGTTTTTAGATGTCCCTACTAAAGAAAAACTTGTTTTTGTAGAACTTTTTAATTTATCGACATCTAACAGGAGTACTTTTTTAGATACCCAAAAATACTTATTTCATTTCTTTATTATACAGGGTGTAAAAATGATTAACACTATTGTGAAAGGCTTAATCCGCCCCTAGCAAACTAATAAAGGCAAATGTTTAACAAGGATTTCATTTTAAAGAGGCCTTACTTGTATTTATCCGATTTCCAGCGGCGTCTTTTAGGGGCACATATTTCTGTAAAGAGGATCTTTAGGAAAAAAGATTATAGGAACTTGTCACATTATTTTTACGTATTCTATATGAATCCAAGAGATTGCCAACATATTCTTGGACACCCTGTATATGGTCTTTGCTGATATAACTTACTACATTTTAAAAGTAAATCTTAATATTGCTCTTTGGAAAAACAGGTTTACACACTTAGAGAACCTGCAGAACCCAATTTTTAAACTTTTCTATTTAAAATGTTAAATAAAATACAAAAATTTTAATTAAATAATTTTTTAAATTTATATTTATTAAGCTTACGTAAACGCAAATATATATTATAATATATAATTTATAATTTAGCTAAACAAAATTAAATGTCTTTTTCATTATTATTTTTTTCATTTTATTTTAAATTTTAAATACTGATGTAAAATTAAATTCTAAATACATTTTTTATGTATTTTATTTTAGTTATGCTAACCAGCACTACTGTTTGTTTGTTGTTTTAATTTATTATTATTTATTATTTTTCAACCGCGGGCCGTGACCCGGATGTCGATTCTTCCAGCAGATCAGGCCACCGCTATAGTTATAATGGATACGGAAGAATACGACAAGAAAATTGTAGAGACACTAGCTAAAGGCAAATATAGACAATTGCTTAGTGATCCGACAAAAATAGTTGAAGGAAAAATCTAAAGACTGTATAAATACAAGAACTTTATTCCCGATAAAATAAGAACAACGCTTACGCCACACGCATAAAGTTAGATGCCAAGCTAAACATTAACCAACATACCAAAACTATTAAAACAATCGGTCGAGCTAATTATTTTCGAGCTCTAACATAAGAATAAAGAAAGAACCATAAGAATAGCGACAAAAATCTACAAACCAATATGCAGACCAATCCCGGAATATGGGCACATACTATGATAGGGAAGCCGAAGAGGGGGATTTCGGGATTTACTACAGCGCGTAAGTACCTCCACCAAAGATACCTTTAAAGGAAGCCGAAATAATAACAGTACTTTTTGACATTATTAAAAATCTATAGCCGCTTCCCTCACCGATAAAAAGGAATACATTACATAACATTTTTTTTCTTCTAATCATCTAAACTACGCAACCCAACAGATCTCTATGACGCTCGAGTAAATCCCCATTTAGCATCGTGGCTTCCCCTACTACTATTTTTAAATCTTAGAGGACCAGCAGTCAAAAAGATATCCATTGCATAAACTTCCTCCATACGAATCATAACCAAAATAAGACACCCACAGAATCCTTTGCACAATCCATGTAATGAGCTTGTATCAAAAAACACAAATCCAACCAATACATGACAGAATACAATTTGCAAAGAAAGAGCACAATATTTAAAAAATGGAACCACTTTGCAGAACTAGAGGAAATAGACCTACAAGGTATCCTACCCAAACTATATTTGAAAAAAATTGTCAATCTCATAATGTAAATTTGTTTCTTATATTTTGATATTTTTATTTACTTTTATAATATTTTAATTAAACCATTACCTTAACCTAGAATAGTTTTTTTGTAAAAATGATTTTACAGTAATTTAAACAAAAATTTTAAAATCTATCATGGCTAAAGGTAGAGGGCCATTAGGGAAACCAATAAAAACGTTTCTATAATAATAATAATAAATTGTATATCGATGGAGTCTACTTTACCAAGTAAAATTCAACTTTTAAGCCAAATAAATATATTTATCTGCTGCCTATATTAAAAATTTTATTATTGGATTAATCGTTTTTGCAGTTATTTAAAAACTGTCGTTTGAAGTAAAACCTATTTCATGTATTTCTGAATTAGTTTTTGACGTTATATTTATTTCTTTTTAATTGGTTAAATACGGGATAACTGTAGCCCATCAATTTTCAGTCCATTTAAGTTTGTAATTTAAATGGATCATACTATAATAAAAGGGATATTTGTGACGCCAACATTTATTTTTATTTAATAGCTTTACAAATGCAAATATCTATATATGTAAATACATATATATATATATATATATATATATATATATATATATATATATATATATATATATATATATATATATATATATATATATATAAAATAATTATTTAAATGTAAGAAACTATAAAAGAATTGTTTATTAAAAGCCATTGAAAAATTGATGTAATTATTACACTCGGCAACACAAGATGTCCTTATCACCCAATTTTGTCCTGGTTTTTAATAGAGCCTAATAAAAAGTTTACGTTATATGGTCATTTTAGTGCGGATTTTAAATAATAAAATGAAATTGGGATGTTTGTGGAAGTAAAAGAGGTAATTTTTTGTTTTTCATCGCCCACCTTGCAAAGGTAATTTTATATGGCAGAACTAATGGAGGGTTTTCTTTAAAATGTAGTTGTGTCAGTCATTTTAAAATAAACACCATGTTGTAATTCATTATTTAACTGGTACTTCTCGTAAAACCGAAAGTTTTACGATTGTGTTGGTGCAAAAAGCAGCTGAATATGATTAAAATTTCCAGACCATGGATCACTTACAATGGGTGCTTTATTTTAGGAATGCTGAAAAGGTTCACAACAGGTTTAAGGCGATTTTAAAATTAAATATAACTTGTACCATAAAAATGTTGACATTTTATTAATCCAGAAAGTCAGAAGGTGCTTTCGCCAAAACTACAAAATCATGGGCTAAACTATATTTATTAGGGATTCTTCTAAATATTCCAGTGTACCAAATTCAGTAGAGCCAACAAATAAAGGCGCATTAGTACTTGTACATACTGACCCGCTAAGTCTCTATTAATACCGAAAAGATACTACAGGTTCACAAAATAAAAAAAGGTATGTATGTATCGGACAAAGATTTACTCACTTTTTTGCTCCTTGAATAGTGCCTGGGCCAGAAATAAAATGAGCTTCGAGATAATAACCCTTTAAAACTTATATAGGGAGGACCCTTTAGACGAGTTCATCACGAATATTCATACATCACATGTTTCGGGTGTCGGACCGTGCGAACGCGTTACTGTTTCTGTCGGACAGTTTACCACAATGTAGACGCAATTTTTAAATATTGTGCCAATAATGGTAAGCTAACAGTCACGAAAGTCGCCCACTCCGAAATCTGAAACTTGTGATGTATGAATATTCGTGGCAAACTCGTCTAAAGGAACCCCTGAATAGGTTTTAAAAGGGTTATTATCATAAAGTCCATTTTATTCCTGGACCAGGCACTAGAACACAAATCTGAAGTCAAAACTAGGGTCAAACTGCAAAAAGTACGACTTTTTTGTGCTAAGGGATTAATAGTAATTTTTTGTAGCACCTTGTTTTAAAGGCCTCTTAATACTCCAGTCCACGCCACTTTGTTTTTGAAAATCGGCTCAGGTGTTCCAGGCTGTCAAGCCAAATATCATTAAAATTGCAGTGTTTTTACAGTACTTTAGCCAAATTTTAAATGGTTCTAAATCGGAAACGGCTGGGCTTATTTTTACAACCAAAGTGGCTTTGAGTAGATTATTAAAGGGACCTTAAAACAAGTGCTACATAATCCCCTCTTTAATTTAAAAAAATGCTAGTGGCCCCTTGGCACCAACAATTTGGTTTTTGCAGTTTGGCCACTAGTTTCGACTTCAGAATCGTGTACAGCAAGAAAAAATACATGAAAAAATATTTGGCCGATAGCTAGCACAGACCACTTTTTTATTTTGTGAACCTGTGAACCTAATACAAATGATTTAAACATAAAAGAGGCTATGTTATGGGCTTTAGAATTTTATTTTATGCTTACCTTTTGGAATCGTAGGAAGCTAGGATTATTTCGTTTAGTTTAATAAAAAATAAATCTAAATAAATCACCTTAGTTTTTAACTATTTTAACAGCTCGAATTATTCATTTTGTTCTTTGCTTGCAACGTACAAGATGAAAAAATTCTTTTAGATATTCTCCACAAAAGGGCGAAGAAAAGCTTTGCTAACTAATTGTTAGTCCAATTTGATCATTTTTCTTTTTATTTCAAGCCAGTGACAACTTAGAATTTGTCGTTATTATGTTAAATAATTAGAGTTAAAATGTCACATAATAATATCTAATATTAATCCTGATAACTATACAATGTGTCTCTAAAAGATGCGAAGAAATGCTACAACAAATTTCGAAGGCTAAAATATGAAGACAAATAAGATAAAAATAAAAATAACATAAAAATAAAATAAGAGTTAACTATACATTTTTTCCATAAGGCATTTATACAGACACATAACATAAAATAAAAATAAGAAATAACCTTGAAGATGGCCAACTTTTAACTTCTTATTTTATTTTTATGTGAAATCGCAACTGCGCATGTGCGTTAAAACATTTGACAGACAGACTTGACAGACTATCTTGACAATTGTTTGTTTATTTATATTCTTCTCGTATTTGGTGGTTTGAGTTTTGAGTTTTTCCTTTGATTTTAATTAATATTATTATAATATATTATTATGTTGACTCGAGCTGATATTGAACACGGCTTTATCCTTATGGGTATGGTCGGGATAGTTTTAAATTTAGGTCTTCTCAGACGAAAGAGAAGGTTTAAAGTAAGGCCCATGAATAGGAATCGGGCCAAAGTTTCAGTATACGAAAATCTACTGAAATTTGCTAAAGAACATGATACGGAGCAGTTTTTCAAGTATACTCGAATGACTCCGGAAATGTTTAACAAGCTGCTAAATCTTATCAGGCCATTTATTACTAAAGATCCTTCTAAGAATCCAATTTGTGCAGAGCAAAGATTAGCTGTAACTCTACAGTAAGTAGTAGCTTAATATACAATGTTATTCTATTAAAATTTATAACTTTTATGATCTTTAATATTTCTTTATTTTTTAGCTACCTATCAGAAGGTTGTTCAATGCAAGAAATTGCTTGGAATAATTATATCGGCCATGCAACTGTACATTGTATTATCAAAGAAACCTGTGAAGTTCTTTGGAAAACATTGCAGCCAATAGTGCTTCCACCACCAAAGAAGGAAGACCTTTTAAAATATCCAAGGAATTTTACAAAAAATGGAATGTGCCTAATTGTATTGGTGCTCTTGATGGCAAACATGTACAGATCCAGTGCCCTAAATATTCTGGGTCCACTTATTTTTCGTACAAGAAATCATTTAGGTAATTTTAGTCTAGTTTTATGAAAATATTTCTACCTTAATATATACAGGGTGTCTCTTAAAGGTGTAGAAAAAATACTACCACTCATTCTTAAGGCTAAGATTTTATGATCTAACCAAACTTATCTGAGTCTTTGAAAGCATCCCAATCTGCTGCAAATATAGTTTAGGACCATGCATAAATATGGAATATAATATTTTGTTAACACATTGCAAATAATAAAAATATTTCATTTGCGAAACACTTTATGGACTACACTGTATACATATATTACTTTTTTTTAGTATTGTGCTGATGGCTGCCTGTGATGCATATTATAAATTTACGTATGTTGATATTGGTGCTGCTGGATCAAATCACGATGCAGCAGTTTTTAGAGAATCTGGTTGTGGCAAGGCTTTAATGAATGGTACTTTACCCTTACCTGACCCACAAGAGCTTCCAGGTACAAATGTCCTTTTTCCACATTTTTTTGTGGCAGATGCCGCTTTTCCGCTCCACAAAAATATTATGAGACCCTATCCTGGATCATATTTGGATGAAAAAAATCTTGTTTAATATGAGGCTTTCTCGAGCTAGACGATGCATAGAAAATGCTTTTGGTATATTGGCCCAAAGGTGGCGAAGATTACGGAGCACTATCATAGCCAATGTTGAAACTTGTGAATTAATCGTTCAAGCTGTGGTAGTTCTCCATAATTTCATACAAAGAAATGAACAAGATATACCAGAAAATGAGAGACGTTACTGTCCTACAGGTTTTGTCGATACGGAGGACCAAAGTGGCATTGTACAAGAAGGCACGTGGAGAAAGAATGGCCATCATCTACGTTCCATTGGTCGGGTTGGTTCTAACAATGCAGCTAGAAATATACAAAACCTGAGAGACATTTTAGCTGACTATTTTATTTCACCTTTAGGAGCTATAAATAATCAGTTGATTAGAGTTTATGCAGGATCTGTACCAGACACCTTTTCTGTAGATTTAGAATAATAAATAAAAACTAGAAAAATACTGTCTTATTTATTTCCTTCTTTCATATAATATCTCATTTCCTGTTCTTTGGTAAAAGCAAGTAAGTCGAGGTACTAGGTTTTTAATTTGTATTAATAATTTGATTAAAATATTTGTTTTTTTAAATGTTACTTGGTTTTTTTAGCTGCTAAACAAAAGAAGTATAAAAAAAAACAGCTGAAAAAAATTACAATAGCCTTTGAAAAAACAGGAAATTTTAATCAAGGTAAAAACTAGTAACCCGATTTACTTGGTTTTAGCAGAGTACGGAAGTCATCATTTTATTTAACTTTTGGGAGTTATAAACAATCAGTTGAATTAGTTTTAACAGGATCTTTCAAGAGCATAGCTAGAAGCTAGTGGCCAAAGCTAAAAGCCAATCCTCTATCTGTATTTTTTGGTGAATTTGATCAAATTTTATTGTCAAATCACGAAAATAGCTTCCCGTTTCTTGGAATTAGAGGCATCTGAAAGTATTGCATAAAAAAATTATAAAGTGAAAAAAATTCAACTGGCTTTAGTTTAAAAAAATATAAATAATTTTGCAAAATTTAGGATTTTGGTATAAAATTTGATCAAATGAAAGAAAAAAAATACAAAAAGAGGATTCGCTTTAAAAACTTGGATTTCTCTGGGGGAGGGGCTAATCAAAAAATCAACTTTTTTGACAAATTCCTAAATAAAAAGTTCTGTTATATATTTGATGTGGGTCCCATGTCTAACTTTTTACATGCAAAAATTGCAAATCCTAGCTATGCCTTTGGGAATTGTAACTAAAACCTTTTTGTAGATGTAAAGTGGTAAATAAAAATATAAAAATACTGTTGCGATGCTTTATTTCTTTCACTTAATATTTCGTAATAAGCATTATACACTTTAATTTTAAATTTAGCTTTTTCTTCTAATGTGAGAACCTCCATGTCCCTAGCGATGCTCATGCCAAAAATTTCTTCTTGAGACTTCTGCTCTTCTAGTGTTTTGCTATATTTATTAAAGCAGTTATCCATGGTTTGCATGAGCTGCTCTTGGGTTACTTTAACTTTTTTCTCGGAGATTGTATATTACTTCTTCCTGCACCCACTTTCTTTATGGTTCCACTGCCTTCTCCTCCATCAGGAGAAACCAATGGCGTGCATGTAGTGAGCCCACTACCTTCCCCACTTTCAGTTGGAGACACCAACATTTGATCCACTTCCTCATTTATAGTTTCGGATGAATCACCTTGGTTAATAATTTGCCCGAGGCTGTCCCAGGGAGTCTCTGCCGGAATGCCAATTTCTAGAGGCTCGTTGCAGACACTTTTGCTTGCAGCTTGGTAGTTGCCAATGGTTCTGAAATTAATAAATTTATTTAAGAAAAATTATAATATCATATTTTAAACAATTTTTTTTAAATCCATAGATAAGTTTTGAAGTTTTAACCTTCCTGTTATATATAAAATTTGAGCACTATAATGTTGACGTGGCCATATAAATTTAAATAAAAATTATTGGAATTTTTCCAGAAGATCTATATTTGTTTAACATTTTTATAAAAATACACTATACACACATTGAAACTAAAAATTTTCATACAGAATTTTAACTTTTCTAGCTTAACCTCTCCTACTTATTTTATCACTGCATAATAATTAAAAAGTGTATTTTTAAAATTTTTTAAAGAAACATTTATATCTAAAGAACAAAATAATGTTAGCACATTTTTAATATACATTTGGCATACATATGTACATACCTTCTTGTAGAGATAAAGGAATCCAAAAATCTCATTAAGTCATAGTGGCACCATGTCTGCACAGTCCCCCTGCTGAACCAGATGGTGCATCTCTAATTTTTTTCTTAACGCTCGTATATTTTGCTCTTAATGTGGTCCACCGTTGTTCGCAGGTAACAGCTGCAAAAATAAATGATTGTAATTTATAATCAATATTCAAAATCAAAATATTCTTTATGATCTTAAGAAAAAAGAAATTCTTGTTACAAGATTAAAGACAAAAAATTAAAATATTTACAAATAAAACACACAAATAAACATAATTCTTAAAATTGTAAAACCACATAAGAAATAAAGGTAATTTTCTAGAAACTTGCGGCAACTTCGATTTTGATTACGGGGAATACGGGTTTTTTTGGGGCACTGATCATGAATCTGAAAAAATTTTTGGCGGAAACATTTCATTCTCGAGATATCCATCATCAAAATGAAATTTAAACTAATCCTATTTTCACTATATTCCTCCTTCTTTTTGCACACAATTCTTGATTTAAAGCTAAAGTGGCATACAATATTTGATTTTCACCCTTTAAAACCCCGTTTTTCTATGTATTTTACATTCAATTGCATAGCTTTATTTTCAATTCCTTTGTGTCATGAAGCACTATTGTGTATGTATGGTTGTGGCATTGGTAAAGTGAACTTTTGCAATTTTAATTGATAAAAGGTGTAAAATACATTTTAGGTTTGTGATCAGCGCCCCAAAAAACCCTGGTGTACCAAATTTCGTCAAAATCGGAGTTGCCACAAGTTTCTAGAAAATTACCGAAATAAAGATATTTTTAACAAAGTTTGTATTAAAAATATTTATTGTAATTTTATAAAAATTTATTTTTACTTACGGTCACTTTCGAGGATGGCCGCTATCGTTTTCCAGGCATTTTCCCTGGCTACCTTATTTTTGAATTTTGCATCTTTCTTATCATATAAGAAAACAAAGCTCTGAACTTGCAAAATGAGATTTTCGTCAAAATCAGCCATTTTCTAACACAAAAGACTAAAGGAACAACAACACAATCAAATAAACGCTCTTCTCTCTTCGAAAAATTCATGAGAAATGCCGGCGCGAATTTAGGGTTAGTGCTGGTTAACCTGTCATTTTTAATATTAAGAATTGCGCATGCGCTTACCGTGACTTCCTATTGGCTACTCTTATTTCTTATTTTTATTTTATTTGACTGTATAAATAGGGTTATTTCTAATTCTTATTTTATTTGTTATCTTATTCTTATGTTATTTTTATTTTTATCTTATTTGTCTGTATAAATTCGACGCAACAGCGCAGATATATAATGGACCCGATCAATGTTGTCACTGGGTCGGTGTCACTTGCTTTTGTCAGAAAAATTAATAACAAAAAAAAAGCAGTAAAAGATAGAAAGTTGAAATTTTCAGGGAAAAATTGGCCATAATGGGGCACCTGTCAAATAAATTTTAAAACAATTGAGGAAAGTTAAATACAGGGTTTGGCAAAAAATGTGACTTTTCAAAAACGAGGTGAGCGTAATCAATTATCTGTCCAGGGTTTTATTTTATCGAAACAGAAATTTTGTACACAGGTCAGAAATGGTCTCGTTCAGAACCCTATTGTTTTTGGGTTCATTCGGATAAATAGAAAAAAGTTATTTACGTTTTTGTAAGTAAAAATTGACCGATTTTGGGCCTTAATAACTCAAAAACGGGTTCACTGATCGTTATAAGCGTAGTGGATTATGAAAGATCGTCTTTTAAACACAAAGTTCCTAAATCATCTTCTGTTAAAAATATTTTATTTTCTGGGAGAATTTTTTAAATGAAAAAAAAAATGACAAAAATTTGGAAATTTTCGCATGTTTTTATTTTTCTCAAAACTGTGACCTTGAATTGAAAAAACGCAAACGTCATTGGATTCTTCTCAAAAAGTTCTATAAAATGAGATATCCAGCATAATTTTGGTATTTATACAGCGTGTTTTATAAAGCTTAAAAATTTTGATTTTTGTTAAAAAATGGGACATTTTTACATTTTTATTTAATTACAAAAAAATATTTTAGCTAAAATTCTGAAATAATTCTTGCATAATGTTTGCTATTTGCACTACAACATATCAAAATTTCAAATCACGGGTAAATACTTTTAAAGATATGAATTTTTTAATTTTATTAAAAAAGTGCCAACACCCTAAAATTGTCGCTTTAATAATTAAAACGATACAGGATTTGCAAAATTACATTACTAGAGTAAAATGGGGGAAGATATTTGATACAGGATGTCCTATAAATCCTGGCCAAAATATTAAAAATCAATAATAAAAAAAATCGTTGTGTACAGGGTGTTTATAAATTTTGACTTTTTAAGTAAAAAAGCAGACCAGTGCCTGGGTAAGTTTTATGTACAGGGTGTTTATGTATATCTGGTCAAAACATGTATTGGTAAAATGTTTATTATTATATAATACACAGGTTTTCAAAAATAAGTATTAAACAAAAACAGGAATGTTACAGTGTTTTGTGCGTCTTATATACAGAATGTTTATGTATTTCGGGCCAAAATATGTAGGGGAGTAAAAAACCAGTCTTACCAAAAAATCTGTAATGTACAGGGTGTTTAAAGTTTGACTTTTAAAGTAAAAAGATGAGTACTTTAATCCTTTGGAAAGTTTTATGTACAGGGTGTTTACGTATATTTGGCCACAGTTAAGAAGCATAGTGCGGTGTATTTGAGTTTTGCCGTATATGGTTCGTTTTCCCCCTCTCGTCTTTAAATTATTAGTATTTATTTATTTTTTATGTGCTACGACAATTTTTTCAACTTTTTAATGGGAGTGATTTAAAAAAAACGGATATACAGCTGTATGGATGTTTAAAAAAAAGAATAAAAAATGACAAAAAAAGTTCCCCCCACCCCCGCCTCTACATGATATATCGTTTCTCGTAAACGAAACAACTTGTAAAAAATATTTTTATCTCGTTTTATAGGTCATCTAAAATGATTTAGGAAACTGTGTAAAAACAATTTTCCGCACTCTCGACATAGCGTGCGGAAAGTAAAATAAAAATGATAAAAATTTGAATGGTCCGTAAAATCTGTGCTGTTTGAGATAATTAAATTAAATTTTGGTAGTAAATACCTAGTATGGGTGTGTTTACATAAGCATATAGAAAGTCTATACAGAGTGTTAAAAAAGTAGTTACATTAACCTAAAAATTAAAAATTTGATATTTAATTTTAGCGCTAGTATTGTGATTAAAGAAATATTTTTTGTTTACTTATGTATACTTGTATAGAGTTTCTAAAAAAATATAAAATATTTATACAGGGTGATTCAAAAAGAAGATAATTGGGAAAATGTAAAAATAGAAAAAGGGTAATTTTTCCGTTATTAATCAATCTACAGTTTGGAAAAAAATAAAAAATATAGTTACTTAAATGACAATTAAAAAAATGTATTAAATAAATATACAAGGTGAGTCAAAAAGATTGTACGTAACTTTAAAATTTAAAATTTGAAATTTATATAGTGACTTTATTTATGAACCTATCAAAATAAATATTTAAAAAAGATGTATAAAGACATATACTTTCTTAAAATATATTTTTTTAGTATACAGGGTGTTTCAAAAAAATATTATGATTTTGTTTTTGAAAAAAATATAATTTATTTTTTTACCTTTGTTTATCATTAGAATCGAATAAAATTTTACTGTCAGGTATATGCATAAGTAAAGAATATAAAAACATATAATTTAAATATACAAAGTGTTTTAAAAAATGATTATACTTTTTTTTAAATTCGTTTAAAACTAAAATATTTTTAATTTATTATGTAATAAAGATATTCTTATAAACTAGAGGCCAAAACACATACAATGAAAAACTACAAAAATAATGTATTTACAACTTTAATACAGGGTGTTGCAAAAATGATATATAGTACCTTTTAAGAAAAAGTTTAAAAATTATTTTTTACGTTAATATATTGTAACCTTTAAAAAAATGCTTATACAAATAAATCACAATTGTACATACTTAATCTATTTATTTATTATACAGGATGATTCAAAAGAAATATTTACAAAAAAATAAAGAACATATAAACCATCATAACTTTTTTAGTTTTAGCTCTAAAAATTTAAAAAATGTTTGCATTATATAAAGTCTAAAGTTCTTTTATCTTATAACTGTAAATGATATACAGGGTGTATTGAAACAAAAGGATTTTTGTTTATTTAAAAATTTAAAAGAATCCCACTATTTTATTTATAAGTATATAGGGATGAAATTTTGGTTGAGAATGTACATGACAGGGAAAAATATTATTGTACATATAAAAATAATACAGGGTGACTCAAAAACTTAAAATTATTTTGTTAAATTTAAAATTTTGTAAAGAAATATTTAAGAGACATTTTAGCTAATGACATATTTAATAGGGAAAAGTATTATTATAAATATAAAAATGATACAGGGTGTCTTAAAAAATAACAATCAACAAACTTAATTACTTTTATTAAAAAATAACAATAAACTACAAAAAAGGGTATAAATATATATTTTTTATTTTTCGAATTTTTTTAAGGGTATAGCATAGAAAATTTTTTAAAATTTATGTTTTATCTGCTTGGACGATTATCTTTAAAAACTGTCTTGCGTCGAATATATCCCCTCTTAGTCCGCAGGAGTGAGAGATATTAAATTACTTAGTTTAAAAATAAAAATAATATGATAAATTTTATTAAAATTGTTTGCATTCTAAATTATCTTTTAAGCAAGAATATTACCGCTCTGATCTCACGTAATTTTGGGGGGGGTGTTTTCGACACCTGGCAACATTGTTATGCATACAATTGAAGTTTGTATTGTCACAAATGTGTACATTATGCATTTGACAGTGTTGCCAATGTGATTAAAAAATTAAGTTTTTAGGGATTTCTTGGGAAGAAGGTTGATAATATTTTTACAATAGGGTGGACAAAAGCGCACGCGTATACAGGGAGTCAAAAATTTATTCTGGTTGTAGGTTATTTATAAATATTTTAGTTAATACAAGGTGTATTATTAGAATATTTGGCTTAAGGTGGTTTTGGAAGGTGGGAAATAAGAATCTGTTATTATTTTTATTGTAAACTCTAGCGGGCGCCAATTGCGATATTTTGCACAAATTAAAAACCAAATAACCTTTTAAAGCTACTTTGTATGTAACTTTTAGACTAAAATTCCTATTTTTAACATTAGGTTAAGTTAATAAGTTGAATTTAGTAATCGTTTTTAAGATATCCTAACAAAATACACTTTCGGTATGGCCAGGTCGAAACTATTTTAAAATCAGATGCAAATCTTTAAAAGTGTGAATTCTTAGATGACTTTAAGAAGAGAAGTTTAAATATACCCATGTCCTAAATGTTCTAACTGTTAACATACATGATGGTACAATTGGTGTATTTCAAAAGTTAAGACATCTATGATATTACACTTTTTTTCTTAAAATTATTTTAATTAAAATTAAAAAATACATTGTTGCCATAATGCTAAATAATTCTTAGAATAATGTATTACGGTTATTTAAACTCTTCTCACAGATCCTGTTAATGGTGAATATTTTACAAGTTTGTCAACAGTAAGCATTTGTGTTTTCAGAAAAGTTTTCTTTTGTTTCAATCTCTAACCTTACATCAATAATGCCAGAATTAAGGATTTCATTTTGTCTTGAACAATCAATTACAATTAATGGTGAATTGTTTTTAAATTTTTTGGGGGTAAAAGTGGCTCGTTTTCTTTTTCGTAGTAGCTTTCTTGAAATTCTGAGTACATTTCATAGAGAGTAGCTATTATACCTCTTGAAATTTCCAAATTTAAATTATCGTATGGATAAAATTTAGAATTTAAATAAAGCTTTGCATTTGATACATCACAATGATCAAATAAGCTACAATTTTTCTTGTAGTTATCTTTTCGAGCTGTTTGCAAACCTAAAATTATCCATCTTGGTCTTTCCACCTGCAAGAAGTTTTAATGGTCCATGTAAGATGTTTTCCAATCGGTATTGAAGGATGTTCTGTGAGTTCCCAGCTTCTAAAACCGATATCCAATTCAGTTTCACTTCCAACAATCTGTAAAACTTCTAGTCGTTCAGCATCGGATACTGTAATATGTGGTAGCTTCCAAACAATTTTATCAATATTAACTTCTACATTTTCTCCATCGGTAGTGTTAATAACGGCATTTTTATCGGAAGAACTTCTTAACAATATCAGTTCATGCTTAACAATTATAAGTATCTTTTGAAAATCTTCAGCGAATCCTAGTAATGTCCTTAGTGGGACACAAACATTAAAAGTTCCGTTTGAACCCATCCCATCCCAGGTATAATCATTTTCAATACTCCAACCAGCGTTTTTATATTTAATTAACTCATTACCATTGTAAGAAACATAACCTTTCATTGTTGCTGCTATTCCAGGATATCTAATCGAATCAATAACTTTTCCGCCAATTTCAAGACAAATTTCTTCAAAGAGGTGTCCCACAAAGTTGTTTACAAGTTTAGCAGTGTCTGAAACTCTTCCATCGGACCCTTTTAAAAGTCGTCCTTTCAAATAAATATGACTTGCCCAAGGTAGTCAGTTTGTTGCACCGGTATTCGAATTTAATCATTATTTTTAAAAGAGCTGGAGTACGGTAAATGGCTATGCCTTTTTATTTTTATAATAGAGTTATCAAAGTTTAGCGAATCTGTCACGTTAAAAATGCTCATTTTCAGAGTTCTTAACAAGAAGCCCTATGGATGCAAGAAATCTTATATTTTCTTCTGTTAAGCTCTTTTTAGTGTTCCAAAGCTGGTTAAAATTGACAATTTTCTTGGCGTTATATTTAACAACCATAACACGTGTGCTCTGCACATTGTTCCGCAGTATAGTAACACACACATCACGAAGTAGTTATATATAAAGACTTTCTCAAATGTAATCTAATAGTAATAACTTCTCCTCTAAAGTCAACCAATTCACCATCTTGATCAACCAGTTTTAATATAATGTTGCTGATAATTTTGGTGGATACAGGCATATAAAGCACATTTTGAGGAATTTCTATAATTTTGAAACCAGCTGGTACTGATGGCGAAAATTCATGTATTGTATGAACAAGCTTATTATTGTGATAGGCGCCAGTAACGATATTACACTCGATTTTAATCACGTTAATTTTCAGAATGTTTACAGGTGCTTGC
Organism: Listronotus bonariensis; assembly: GCA_014170235.1. Classification (NCBI taxonomy): domain Eukaryota; kingdom Metazoa; phylum Arthropoda; class Insecta; order Coleoptera; family Curculionidae; genus Listronotus; species Listronotus bonariensis. The sequence continues at coordinate 28,839 of JACEGR010005391.1, forward strand.
GATACATGTTTAACGTTGGGCTTTAGTAAAATATTATGAAATTCCAACAATTTTCCAATAGAATTTGTCTTAGTAAAGTCAACTGTATGAGAACATTGAAGCTCGCACTTGAGCGTATTAACATTACCCTTTAGGCTTAGGGTACAATTAAAATTATTGATGGCTTTATTTTTTTCCTGTATGGCGTCTTGTAGATAATCATTTATTACACTTATTTCATATGATCCAATCGGGATTTCTAGAGTAATATTACCCACATAAAATTTGTTATTGCTATTATCAATGTATGGCGTTAAACGTTTCTAAACTGACTAAACCAAACTCGTATTCACTAGTGTCATCTCTCAAGTAGATGGGCTATTACCACTCAAGCTAAAGGTATGCATGACGGTTGAAGTAAGACTAAATTTATTTCTTGAGTCATCTGTATTTATAGGGTTTTAAATAGAATCCCAAACCGTTTTTGTATGGTCCTAAATATAAACCGCTACCAGTTTTGCTAATCGCAATAGATTCCATTGTTTTGGTTAGTTCTGGTTCTCTTTTCTTCTTCTAATCTTTCTTGAGCCGCCTTAGAATCTTTAACAGCTTTTACGATCCCTGATATTCCGCCGCTAAGTGCTCCTACGGCACTTAAGCCGGCAAAAAGTGGTATTAAAAATAAAAAGAATAATATAAAGTAGAAATCCGCTGACTACAGGTAAAGGTACTACATCTGCAGGTTTTTCTTTTTCCACCCCATTGAATGCTTTCAAAGCTACTTCAGCAGCAGAAAAAAGATCTTGCAGTTTTTCCGCGTACAATGCCTCCCTCGCGTTTTGAAACGCGGTCGCGAAGGGAATCCCCTTGCCTCTCCGAGCAGTTTTTTTCTAAATTGATTTTTTCTTAAACTTCTGCATGACCGTACAGCACAAAGTCTTTGGCAATACTAAGGATTGAATCAGAATGTTAAGTATATTTATATATGTTACAATATACTATAACTATATACTAATATACTAACCATCATTTAGTTCCCACCCGTCATTGAGTCAACACGTGTCTAGAGCTACATAAAGATTATTAACAATAATACCGTATTTAAAAAAAACAGAGCCGTATTTTAGAAAAACAGTGCCGTATTTAGAAAAACAGTGCCGTATTTTAGAAAAACAGTGCTGTATTTTAGAAAAACAGTGCTGTATTTTAGAAAAACAGTGCTGTATTTTAGAAAACAGTGCTGTATTTTAGAAAAAGGGTGCCGTATTTTAGAAAAACAGTGCCGTATTTAGAAAAACAGTACCGTATTTTAGAAAAACAGTGCCGTATTTTAGAAAAACAGTGCCGTATTTTAGAAAAACAGTGCCGTATTTTAGAAAAACAGTGCCGTATTTTAGAAAAACAGTGCCGTATTTTAGAAAAACAGTGCCGTATTTTAGAAAAACAGTGCCGTATTTTAGAAAAACAGTGCTGTATTTTAGAAAAACAGTGCCGTATTTTAGAAAAACGGTGCCGTATTTAGAAAAACAGTGCCGTATTTTAGAAAAACAGTGCTGTATTTTAGAAAAACAGTGCAGTATTTTAGAAAAACAGTACCGTATTTTAGAAAAACGGTGCCGTATTTTAGAAAAACAGTGCTGTATTTTAGAAAAACAGTGCCGTATTTTAGAAAAACAGTGCTGTATTTTAGGAAAACAGTGCCGTATTTTAGAAAAAACAGTGCCGTATTTAGAAAAACGGTGCCGTATTTGAAAATAAAGACCGTTATCGCTTAAGCTAATTATTAAAAATATATCTTTACCATGGATTTGAACAAGTTGGACAAGGATGTGAGGCGTAAAATAATTGAAGCTTCCAATAGTATTCGAAAAAATACCAGGATTTAAACAAGCAGCAACGTGAGAATGGCGAGCTAGAGTTCGACACGAATAATGATCAGCGCTCAGAAGATAAGCGGAGTTTGCAAGAAGATCCAAACATTCTTCAACTCCTTGATAAACATTCGCGTAGTGTAAAAACATTATATGATTCAATAAAAGCTGGTCGTTATGAGAATGCTGTTATATTGGAAAATACTTATAAACCTTTGGCAAAAATAATATCCAAATCAATACAAAACACTCAATCTGTTAAACAACCATTTACACCAAAGTCCTTAAAAAGACGTCAAAGCGAAAATTTTACTCATACAGTAATAAAGAAAGCACGAACTTTTCTTAACTTTGCCAGTCCCGTTAAAAAACAAGACGATATAGCTGAACAAGAAAAAGAATATATGGATGATGAGCCGTCGGAAGATGATCAAATGATGGAAGAAGGCGAAACAGAGGAAACTAATTTAAACAGAACTATCTATGAGCACCAATCTGAAGAAAGTTACTTTGATGATGACTTTAGAGTCGACTCACAATTTAATCCTGTTCAGATTGATAGTATTCCGGAAGAATCTTTTCGAGAATATCTAGATCAGTATGATCCGCTACCTAGAGAATATGTGGAAGGTTTTATAAAAGATACGGAAAACAAGTACGATCGAAACTATTTAAAACATGATATGGCTACTGATCATTTAACTTTCGGTGATTCTTGACTTGAATTTAACGGCCCAGATATTTATGTTAAAGGGGAAAAAATTATTGGAACTCCTGGTCTATATGAACTTATATTTAAGACCAATCCGTTAAAAAACAAATTTACAGCACTAGACAAGCGAGCATTTGCAAAATTGGTTTTGCTAACGAATGCTAGTAAGAGAAATTTTGATGAAAACGAACAGCATGCTGGCAACAGAGGAGTCAAGTACATGTTAACAATTAAACCATTACTCGAACGTATAAAAGAGGAGCGAATAAGAAAACAAAAAGAACGCGATAAACAGTTGCGAATTACAAGAGCACAAAATACTCAAGGCTATGGTTTACCAATTGATACTAAACATAAAATATTTAACAATAATAAAACTGATTATATTTACTGGGATGATCCAAATGAGCTTGTGGATAGATTAAGATTGTTAATGACTAGCAAGAAAGTGGGTAATAATAACCACCAAAATGAGATTATGAGTATTATTGAAGAGTTAAAGGAAGCCGATATTATTGAATAAAAAGAGTTGATTTAGTAACATAACTTCATTTCCAAGATGACTCTCGACAAATTCGGAAATTTAACTTATCCATATCATTTAGCAAAAAAGCTTAAAACAGAAGATGGTGTAAAGGATAAGCCCGAAAACAACTTGATGGCCACATGAATATTATGTTGGTTTGCGAAAAGGGTTTGTCAAAACATCTTTTTATAAATGGCACAAAATTTGATTACTACAGGTTTCCCATTACAAGTGGAATTATTGAATATGTTAATATCGATACACCTGTTAAAACGTATATAAACGCAACAGCATATGAAAAACCAAGCGAGTTGTTACACTAGAAGTTAAATTTAAATGATTATATTTTATTTTTAGGAGATAAAATACGACCACGTACCAAAATACATGTTGAGTTTATAATTAAATATCCTATTTTATAAGGTATTATTCTAAGAATTATTTAGCAATATGGCAACAATGTATTGTTTAATTTAAAAATAAATGCTTTACTGCAAACACTGCTTTTTATTTTATAAGGCATTATTCTAAGAATTATTTAGAAATATGACAACCATGTATGTATTTTTTATTTTATAATAAATGCTTTACTACAAACACTGCTTTTTATTTAGTTACCACTGTTTATTATCTAACCGCAGCTATCTTTGTTATTGTTGACGTTTTGTATGCTTTGACCTTGAAATTACAAGGGGTACGTTCAGAAACCATCTATTAGGGTAAACTGCTCTCTGATTGGTTAAAAATAACGGCTTAAGAAAAAATACGGCTCTCTGATTGGTTAAAAATTAAGTCTAAATAAAATTTCTCCCTCTCTGATTGATAGCGTTCTGCGCCTGCGCTTAAGCCCCGGCTTAAGCCCCCGCTACGCCCCGCCCTTAAGCCCAAGGTTTAAGTGCGGAGGGTGCAGTGCCTAACATGTTAGGATTGATAAGTTTGACCTCGAAATTATTCTCGTTAGCGACTATTCTTTGGCTAAGTTTTATTACTTTAAACGCAATACTAAGACCGCAATGATTAATTTTCTATCGGGTTACCGTTCTAATCGCTAATTGATATCTCTCAACTATTTTTAAACAGCTGTAACGCCTTTATGGCTAAAGATGGCGTCATGCGGTTTTCGCTATTCGATAGGTATGACGTTACACTAATTTTAAAAAATTTAAACTTAATTACTAAATTACGATTTTATTCGATAGCGCCCGAACGGTACGACCTGGGATTTGCGCAGATCAATTTATTACCTTAGCGCAAGTATCCTACGCATGGCGGCCATTTTCTAAGACAGGTGATTTTTGACATATGACAGGTGGCAGGTGACATTTGACAGAGGAAATTTATGGTTTGAAAAATAGTAGGGGCCACGCCCTAAATAACGCGTTGCGCAAGATTCCTAAATAATTGTTGACGTCAGAGATTTTAAGATAATGAGCTCCACCGGTGGACGGTGGCCCCTCAACTCTCATATTTCCCCTACTAACTTAATAACCTAATAAATTTAACTCGTCCAATTTATTGCAATAAAAATAGATAGGAAAGTCTAAGTAAAAGCACGAAAAATTACGTGAAGCACAACACTGGGAAATTTGGCCACAGTGCCTATTACACTGGGCCAGAAAAATTGACTTTTTTTTTAATAATATATCAAAAATATTGTTCAGGGCGACAAAAAAGAAAAATCGTACAAATTTTAGCCCTTTTTATTAATATTTAGATGTCCCTCTCCTTTAATTTAGATTTTTTATTTGTACTTTTATTTTTGCGTCAAAGCTCCTTAACTATAAAGTTTTAAAAAATTGTCCACATGTGTTTTAGGAAAATTAAATTGCCCACAAAAAAATTTATTAAACATTTTTGCCAGACGAACCGTTTTCGAATAATCAAGCTTTAAACATTGATATATTTTTAGATTTACCTTTTTTATTTTGGAATTTTGTAACTAACAAAAAAAACATATAGAAATAAGCAACAAAAATTCTTACAGGGAATTTGATGCTCTACAAAAAAGGTTTTTAATTGTTTTTAAATAAAATTGTTCTTTTAAAAGTTATTCACAATTTAAGTTAAAGAAAAAAAATAAATATATATTTTTTAAATTACATTGCGAATTACTTTTGAAAAAATATTTTATGTTAAAACATTGAAAGACCTTTTTTGTGGAGCATTTAATTCCCTTTAAGAACCTATATTGTTTTTTCTATAAATATATTTATTTTTTAGTTAGTTACAAAATTCCAAAATAAAAAGGTAAATCTAAAAATATATTTTTGATTATTCAAAAACGGTTTGTCTGGCGAAAATTTTCAATAAGACTTTTTTATTGTAGGCAATTTAATTCTCTAAAGATACATTTGCACAAAAACTGTTTTACCTCGATCAATAGTTAAGGAGCTTTGACGCAAAAATGAAAGTACAAATAAAAATCTAACTTAAAAGAGAGGGCCTCTAAATAATATTATTAAGGGCTCTAATCTTCACGATATTTTCTTTTTGTCACCCAAGACAATATTTTCGATATATTTTTCAAAAAGAAGAAAAGTCGATTTTTTGGCCCAGTCTAGTACTTATAACACTATTGGATTCCGCATGCATAAAAATCTTTGACACCAAATTTAGTAAATATAGCTATTATGGTGTTAAGATTTTTACCAGTTGCGGTACTTACTAAGGCAGTACACAGGGTGCTTCATTATGTGTCGGGCTTCTATAGCACCTTAACTATGGTAGTTAGAAGATTTCATTCAGAGTGATAAATGAATTGAAGATAAAACTCTATTTTAAGAAAATATTTTGTTTATATACATATAAACAAACATCGATACAGAAAATTTTTTCTCCAAATCGACAAAAAGGTAACTGTATCCAAAAAATGATTAAATTTGATTGGAGAGGGCTACAAGATACCTTTCTATAAGTTTTTTGGTTGGTCTTGGTTTTTTCAAATGGAACCGCATTATTATTATTATTATTTTTTTACAATAGACTCAAAGCCTCTATCTGTCTTTATTTTTAAGTTACTTTGACGTATTAAAAATTCGCCCTCTTAGAATCATTTTTAGATAAAAGGTTTAGTAAAATTACGCTTAGTTTAAAAATAATAATAAAATATTATTTTCCCTTAGGTTTTAGGCCTCACATTTTATAATTTTACAAGGGCATATTTCATCTTTCGTCACTGTAATCCAAATGTTTTTCCTATAACACCCTTTTCTTTTAAATATGTTCATGGGCGTCTGTTGAAAAATTCATAGTAGGGTTGGATAGATATTTTGTTTTTCATATTTTCAAATATTCATTATTAGTACTACAGGCAATAGAGGATTTTTCTTGCAAATTTCTCAAAGAGCTATTTTTGTTATTACGAGTTATTTTAAAAATCCTGTTAACGTCAGCTAGGTCTAGAACTCGTCATTCAACAAGTGGCTAGGTATTACTATGGTTTCTCGGATTACGCTATGCATATTTCGATCTTATTAACCTCGTAATACAACATTGAAGGCCTTTTAACTTTAAAAATATTATTTAAAAAAAAGTTTAAATAAAAAGTTGTATAAAATTTATCGATTTAAAATTTTGATTATTAGCAAATTATAATTTAAACAATTATTAAAAGAGATATTGGTAAAAAGTCAATAAATAATCAGTAGTAATTTGACAAATGTAAACGGTAAATGATACGAAAACAATTGTAAAACCAAAAGATAAAAAATTTAATTGCCTATAATAAAGTCTCAAGTGTACGGTTACCGAGATATTATGGGCCCAAACGGTTTTTGCAAAATGGCGACACTTCCGTCCGCCATATTTCTGAGTATTTTGTGTTTTTATATTCATTATGTCATAAAAAAACTCTTGGAGAATTATGCATTATGGACAAGGGTAACTCGCTCCCCATTGCCTGTACTATATCTGTTGGCTATTATACTTACCTACTTTTTTGATAATTTTAGCAAATATAAGTTAGTTGATATGTTTATGGAAAGTAAGGAAAATTATTTTCTAGTAGGAATTACGCTGCACGTTTGCCAAAGAGAAGAGCTTCCGACGCGACGAAGAAATGTACAAATAATGATATTTTTGTTCAGATTTATTAACACGGGAAGTATGTCATATAAGACAAAAACAAACCTAGTTTTCCAGTGGACGCACGTAAATATTTTTTGAATATATGTAGGATATTATAAGAAAAGCATTTGAAATACAGTGACGAAAGACTGTGTTATTAAAGTGGTAATATTTTTCAATAATTTTTAAATTAATCGTAATTGTAATCACCTTATTACTTAAAAATGATTTTAAAAAAGTGTTGTTTTTTATATGTCGAAATAAGTCAAAAACAAAGACCGATAAATACTTTGAGTCTATTATAAAAATTGTTTATTTTCTAAAGCTCTATTAGACTAAATAATATTATACTAGGTGTTCCAACAAAAAAAAACGAAAAAAGAAACGATTGTTGGTTTGATTGTTGTAAGGATATTTTTGAGCACCCTGTACATTAAAATTAGCCTAAACCTAGGAAAGAATATTTTTTAGCCCTCTACAGTTAAATTTAATACTTTTTGAATACAGTCACTTTTTCGTCGACTTGAAGAATGTTTTTCTTTATTGATGTTTCTTATATTTAAAAAGAAATCTTAAAAACTTATAAATTGATAAGTCTAATATTGTAGACATGTATAGACAAACATAAAATAGTCCCAAATATGCAAAATATTTAAGGTGTTTCATTATAAAAAAATGATTAAATTCTGGTAGAGCACATTTGAGTCTCCGTATATAAACAAAATATTTTCTTGAAATAGAGTTTTATCTCTAGTTCATCTACCACTTTAAACAAAATCTCAAAATGTTATAGTTTAGGCGCTATAGAAGCCCGACGAATTAATGAAGCACCCTGTGTAACATATGTATTTATATAATATTTTTATACCGAAATAAATTAAATTTTTTCAACATTTTTTACAGTTACTTATTGTATTATACGCAGTATTTTTAATATAGTGTTATTAAATAACCACCTTGTTAAAACCATGTAAAAGCACTGACAGTAGAAATACATATTTGCAAAAGAAAAGGATCCTGCAACTGTATTAACTTGAAAACCCTTATTAATTATTTGTAAGCCAACAAATTTTCAGCTAAATAAAATAGAAATAGGTGATTAAGAATTTAAGGTTTGTAAGTGATAGATCGAGTAGACATCATTATGAGAAAACCGAACACGTCACTCCACGTTAACAATGGCCTATCAATGGTCACAATGGACTTTTCTGATCGCATAAAAACTTCATTTCGATTCTCGGGAAAATGATTGAAGTGGCTCTTTATTTGTCGAAATTTAATTCTACTACTGGCATGCTGTCCGCGTTACGTAATTTAACTTGCACATAAAGCCACCAAAATAATTGAAATACAGAGTGGGAATCATTATGATCTCTGTTTTTTAGGTTGAATATTTAAATACAGTGTGTCCACAAATGAACTTAACTATACCACTAAACTACATAGGTATACTTTTACAAAAATGTTTGCTTTGTTTAAAATGTTAAAAGCTATAATAAAAATCACCGTAGTATAGGTGGTTTAAAATCATGATAATATCACTTTGAAAAATCAATATCTCGGAAAAAATCATTTTGAAACTACCAAAACATAAAAAAAATGGTCGAAAGTGTATAATATTTTTCCTATCGGGTATGGTTAGTTCTGGTTAGTTATGGTGTCTGGGAAAAATTTGGGTTATCTGTTAAAAAAAATAATAAAAAAATATTTTTACAATTTAATAAAATTACAAAGAAGTTATTTTGGCAAGTAAAAAAAAGTAATGAATATTTTTAAAAATACCCATTAAAATATAATGAAAAGGTAATTTAAACCTTTTGTTAAATGAATCTATACACTTTTTCTGTTAATTCTTACATAAATTTGAAGTAACCTTGATAATGTTCGCATATAAAAAGTGAAATTAACTAATTATAAAGAAACACTTTTTGTCAGTTTACACTTAAATTTTTCCAGGTGTCATTAAATAAATGTACTTTTTTATTACCATTTTTATGCTATTTATTTCATAAACATATCTTTCTGATTTTTTTATTCCTTAATGTACAATTTTTTTCGATTTTAAACTACTTATATATGTATATTACAGAAATTTTTTTTAAGCTTTACATACCTAATTTAAGTATAACAAATTTTATAAAGAATAATTTATTTTCGAAATATTACCAATTAAAATGTTTACAGGTATATTTAGGTCTATCCTAGCAGGATGCCGGGAGTAGCTGTTTAGATCTTTTTTATAAAAGGAAATTTTTAAGTCATGGGTTTTGTTTTAAAATGTTTTCTTACTGACCATTTCCCTATTAGCTTAAATATTAAAACGGGTCTGATTAAAGAGAGTCAATCTGGAGCCAAACCATATTTTAAAATGAGATAAAGCAAAATTAATCAGAAACTTACAAAATGAATCTTGGAATAATGTTTTAGCGAATAATAATAGCAATACTGCAAAAGAATGCTGTATAGAAACTTTAAAAAATCATGTTATTTCTGCTACCTCTGAAATTAAAGTTTCTAGTAAAGAACGTTGTATTAAGCCCTGGATATCCCCAAATCTAGTTATGAGCGTACGTAAAAGAGACAAACCTAAAAGATTTGCTACTTTAAACCCAAATAGTGATCAGGCAAAAACAAGATTATATTAATTACAGAATGTGTTTACGAAAGATCATTACAAAAGTAAGGGATGGCTTATTACAAAACTAAAATAGATGCAAATCAGTATAATCCAAAAAATATTTGTAAAATTATAAAGAAAGCTTCCAATGGGAGCAATACAATCAATGTAGTAAAGAATGATCAAGGTGACACCTTGACAGATAGTCACCAAATTGCAAATGAGTTTAACAATTTTTTTAGTTCTGTGGGTAAAAAATTGGCTAAAAATATTGATAAAGTCCCAAAAAATGTATTTAGGAATGATTATAATAATGTAACAATGTTTTTTGAATCCATTACTGAGTCTGTGTTGGTTGAGGTTATTGGCTTCTTAAAAATTATTCTTGCAGCGATAACAAGAGTACCAGATATTTTAAAATCAAATCACTTATTCCTTATTAAACCACTACAATATAATATAGATCTAATATTTGTTTCTGGTGTATATCCTGATGTTCTTAAGCGATCAGTGATCATACACTTGCATAAAGGTGGTGATAAGACAGATGTAAATAATTTTCGAGCGATAGCCTTGTCCAATGTAATTAATAAAATTGTTAAAAAATGTATAAAAATAAGATTATATCCAAGTGTTAGTATGGTTTGAAAGAAGGTATTAGCACTTCGAATGCACTTTATGATGTATCTACATTTTTAATTGATTGTTTTAATAATAACTTAAAACCTCTTGCTGTGTTTTGGACCCAAAGATAGCCTTCAATACTGTGGACCACCGAATTTTATTGGATTGATTGTATGGCATTGGTATAAGAGGTACAGTATTGAATTTATTTAAATCGTATTTGGTTCGTAGATTTCAACGTGTAAAATTTAATAATATCCTTAGTGAGGAAAAAGCGGTAGAATTCAGTGTTCCACAGGGCACTGTGCTTGGTCCTATTTTGTTTGTTATCTATATAAATAGTTTATTAAACTTCAGGAACAAGATGAGATTGTGTGTTATGCAGATGACACTGTGCTCTTGTTTAAGGACAAAGAATGGAATGATGTATTTAATAGGGCTGAAAAAGTGCTCTCTAAAATAACATTATGGATGGATAGTAGCATATTGACACTTAGTACTGAAAAGACTTATTGTATGCCTTTTGCCCTGAATAGGCGAGGTCTTCTGGCTAATAAATGCATTGTGTTACATAAAGGTAGCTGTTACGACTTTTAAAACTGTAAATGTGATGTTAATATAGCACGTTGTGAATCAATTAAGTATTTGGGCGTTTATTTTGATCAGTGTTTAAAATGGATGGCTCATATTGAATATGTAAAAAGAAAGTGAGAAAATTAATTTAGTTTTATCAGTTAAGATCATTTTTGTTAATTATTTTCTTAAATCTAGTTTATTTATCTTTGCTTGAGTCAGTAATGGGTTACGGAATAATAGCTTGGGAAGCTGCGTGCAACAGTATATTACACTCCTTAGTTAATGAGCAAAAATATGTACTTGAGATAATGCTTCGCAAAAACGCAGCTTTCCAACTAACATCCTATTTAGGGATCCTATTTAGGGTAAGCAAACTTAGTACTCTGAACATGACCACCTACTAAATAGATAGCGTTTTGACCATACCGAGAAATGTTTTTTTATTATTTTTTTACGCCACAACCCTAGATCGAACAAATAAAGTCCCAATTTGCTTAAAACTTAACAGGAATCCAAAATAATATTGTTTTTAGGAAAATGCAGTGGTGTACCCTTTTTTGTAAAAAATATTTGCAGTAAATCCCTCATGGACAACACTGACAAAAAAATGTTTTTGTTCTTAAAAAATGTCCCTTGATGCATAAAAGATGTCTCTCAAATTTCTCAAAAATATCTGTATTGGTAAAAAATTATTGTAAAAAGACAATTGTTTTTCCCAAATTTTCTGTATATTGAGAATCATTTTAGGCAAGAAGGAAATCAAGAGGCAAAAAAGAGGTTTATAATAAATGAAGTGACATAGATTAACGTTTTTGCTACGGTTGAGCTAAATAAAACGGTTTATTTAAGAAAAATTGGTGAATAACTAGAAACAAGTCCTAAAAAAATGATAAAATATTAAAAAAGCACGGATATCGATCATATAAATAGCAACTCTTTCAGACATGACGATAGATGGGTAGTGTTTTGTGATTGGCTGGTTCCGAATCATAGGGCCGATCTAAATTTTATAAAATAAAAATATATTTTATTATCCGACAAATCCCAGTTTATAAACAATAATATGTTTAAAAGGCAATATACTCGGTACTGGGCACAATAAAGCAGCATAAAGAAAAGAGGTCAATTCTCAAAAAAGGTTTGGGGTCCAGGTCTTGGCTGGTGTCGTTGGAAACAGGATCATTGGGCCAATATTATTTTAAGGCCTTTAACAGGTGCTAGATACCCAAGTTTTCTTTAAAATAAAATCGAGGATCATCTTAGTAATCTACTTTTAGTAGTGTTACGCCGGATTTATTTTCAATCAGATGGGGCACCTCCTCATAATACCGGAGAAGTTCTTATCATACTTACCTAACCAGAACAATTTAATAACAAAGTTATTGCAACTAATGTTCCAGTACGGTGGCCTGCCCGCTCACCGGATCTAACTATGCTGGATTTTCTTTTTAAAGATATGTAAAAGAAAACGTTTACCATGCAGTAGCCCCAACTACTCTTGAAATGTTAAAAAAGAATTCTACTGGCATTTAAACGTATAACTTCCCAGATGTTAAGGAATGTGTTAAGAGAAGCAATTAAAAGAACAAAAATTTGTCGTGAATGGAAAGGAATGCACTTTGAACAATTAGTTAGATATTTTAAATAAATTTAAATTTAAATATTATCTTTTTAATAACTAAAGTTTTGTTTGTTTTTTTATTTTGTTAGCTTTGTTATGTAATAGTTAGATACGAAAATGGTATTTTGCCAAATTATTTTATTTCTATCTTTTGTACTAGTCACAAAACTTCACAACTGTATTTTTCTGACATCACCCGAGGTCCTTAGATTAATTTGCGCTAGATCGTGGCCACCTAGATGTAACAGGATGTTCCATTTAAAAATCCAAAGTTGGAACTACTTACGGTTAAACCGGAAGTGATCGGAAAGTAAGGAATATGCAAAAACTCTCTTTTTCGCAAAATATTTATCTACTGTTTAAGCAAACAGGTTTTGGGATATCAGCCAGTAAAGCAACAAAAAAGGTTGTATGTAACTAATCCAATCAGAAATGTTTACTTGCAGGTATTCAAGTAAGAGTCTCTCTTTTCCTCACATTGCATATGTATTATGTTATTTAGCTGATTCTGTATACCAAATATTCATTCATTATGATATGTTTATTACTTTAAGAGCTATGACTTGTCTAATAAATTCATTGACACCCGGTATATTATTATATTGCCTAATGTGCAACAGAAATAAGAAAAAATAAAAATATAAAAAACATTTTTTCTTAGCTAATATCCATTATCTAACACTAATATTTAGCAAGTTTAATATCACTTGGAAAAAAACTTTAAGGTAAAAATCAGGCAACTCGTAGCAAAAGCCAAATTCCAAGTATTACCCGGCTTTTTAGAAAACCGTGCAATATATTTTATTAATAATAAGCTATATTGTATTTATCAAAAAATCGTAACTGAATACAAATCTTTAAATTATTTAAAATAGGAAAGGGATAGTTGGTAATACAGTTCATTTAACAAAAGTTTCATTTAAATCTACCTGTCCTATAACGCCTTATCTATCCAAAATTTAGGTTGCAAAGTAAATTTTAACGAAATATCCGGGTTAAAATTTTCATTTGACTTATCTTCATTATACAACAGATTTAACTTACTTTTAACCCAACTTTTGTTAAAGGTTTAATTTATATAGTAAGTGAATGAAAATTAAAATAAACTCTTTTAATTATTTCTAATTTTGCTAATTTCTAATTTATATTGTAGATACAGGGTGCATGACCATAAAAATATACTGTATAAGCAATGGTTAAAGGTACATCGGCCAGTAAAGCAACAACAAAGGATGTACGATTAGTCATCCAATCCAACATGCCGGTATTCGCGTTAGACTGTCTCTTTTGCCTATGTGTTATCTCATTTAGCTGATCCTTTAGGCTTTAAACGTCCTACTTTTAGTTTTGAAAAATATTATTTTTTTAGACAACTTTTACACCAATTAAAATATTTTTAAGAAGTTTAAGTGCTTTTCAATCTGCATAAAAGAACAATTTGCCATAAATATGTTATAAGAAAAAAATGGCACGCTACCCCATTATCCTAAAAAAAATATGTTTCTTTATTCCCATTTAGTTTAGAGAAACAATTAACTGAGCTAAATATCTCGTAAAGCCTAGTCCAGGACTACATACATTTGCCCGCAAACATAAAAACATTTATTTTGTATAAAATTTTTATGAAAGCTGTTAAAAACATTTAAATAAATCAGTGATACTAAAGAAATTTCGGAATTTAAACAAATGTTTATAAACACATTTTAAACAGCGTTTATACAGTATTTATACAAATGTTTTCTTGTTTGCGGGCAAATGTATGTAGGTCTGGACTAGGCTTAAACAAACTTGGAACATTTACTACATTTTTTTTTATTTATATATTTTACTTTTAATATTTTGGGTGCACAAGTATGAGTTAATTGCGTTAAAAAATAATGTTTAGACATGAAAATATTATTTTGTAATAGTATATTGTGTAATCTGTGGGAAAGGCGATACATTTCCGGACGATGGTAGTTTCCTACGTGTCATACATATTTTTTTCCCTGATTAAAATGTTTGTTTTATTTTTGATTTAGATAGCATATTATTTTTTAGCTCCGTAGTTATATAAACGTTATATTTATTTAATCTCGGTATAATTCCATACTGTAGTATCACATTGTTATGCATCGTCATCAATGAATAAAGCGGAAAAGGAACGTCCGAAAAAATATCTTCTGTCATGGCCAGTACATTGCCTGGCAAAGCCTTCTCTCTACAGAAATTAATGCATTTTGAAGAACTAGTATTGGAATTATGTACATTTCCATCCGATCGGAAAAAATCGTTTTTTTTTAATTTTTGTATGACTTATGGGATTACCGCATTCGCCTAACGGCTCGTGCTGTCAAACTTCCCATTCGTAAAAATCATATCACTTGTTGTTACATAAATTACTATTATGGTAATGATGTAGGTAAGGGTCATGTATATTAGAGGGTTTTACGTTTTTCTATATATTTTTTGAGACATGTTCAGGTAAGGCCTAATTCGGCGCTGACTTCATACATTTAATCAGGTTAAAAATCGACATTTATCTCTTACGCCATTTTTTTGCCGCAATAAGAAAACATTTCCTGTACTGTAAATTGGGTACTTTTCTTTAATGGCGGCGCGGCGCAGGACACAAACTTAATGTGTACAGGGTACATTTCAAAAGGTCTTCTACCAGAAGAGGTTTTATAAAATAAAGAATAAACTTAAAATAAAGAGCTTTTTATTGATTAAATTTTTATTTCCTATACTTCTTGAAAAATTTAAGAAATTAAAAAGATTTAAAGGTAAATAAAGGTAATTTTACTAGACTATAAAACTATAAACAATGATATTTTTTGTTAAATAATTTTATAGCTATACCGGGTGTTTATAAATGCGAAAAAAATTTAGGGGCATATTCCTAAGCTATATTTATGGAAAAAATGTACAGCAACATTTTTTCCAACCACTTCCGGTTATACCGGAAATTAATGTCAACTTTCTTATTTTAAATGTATATTCAATTTTTGAATTCTGCGAAAAATTGTTAATATATTTTACCTGTCTAAAAAGCAGGCTATCATTCTAATAAACATTTTTTTAGAGCTGGGTGAATACGGCCGTAAAAGCCGAGTCAAATTAATAATACACAAGGTAATTTACAACTGCTTTATAATAAAAAAAACCAACGCCATAGTTATACCACATATGTATAAATAATTAAAACTTAATTCAAAAATTAATTTGGCGTTAGATTGCTGGACACCAGATCTCCACTAAGAGCAATGTAGCAAAAGGCTCCGTCATCTGGCATGGGTTGTTCAGCGAGAAATTCATTTGCATAACATCCGGTTGGGTCAGTGATTGGGCTATTTTCCGCAGCTAACTTGGCGGCTTCTGCCAGTGGTTTAAGTGTTTGCCATGATGGATACTCTGCAAATGGACCGACCGCCCTTAAATCTTGAAGGCATCTAAAATTAATATGGTTTTTATTACCTAGACATGGCTAACTTTAAAAAAAAAAGGTTTTTATTTTTTTACATTTCACCAAAATCGAAGATATTTTAAATCTACAAAATTAATAAATCTTGTTTTTTACTTTATAAAGGGTGTTTCGTAATTCCTACAAAATTAAGGTCATATTTTAAAGCTAATTCTATGAGAAAATATAATACAGGTTGTCCAGTATACTACCGCCAAGCTTTAATGGGAGATTCTACAATTTAAAATAAAAACAAAACTTTTTATGAACATACAGTGTGTCCCAGGATAGGTGTTAAAAGAGGATGAATGGACCAAAAATTTTTAAATCTTTAAACGCCCTTTTGGGAAAACTGGTCGCATGGTCCAACACTGTTTATAACGAAATTTTACTCCAATTGGTATTATTCAGTGTGGTCCACTAAGTGTGCAAAGAATGAAAAACTTTTGTATTTGCAACTTGTCAGAAAATTTTATTCTTAATAAAAGTTGGTGCATGGTTTTAAACTCTATAGGCAGTAGTTAGTTTTTATTAAAAGTTTTGTGGTTAACAGGGTAGGTCAAAAAGATTAAAAATTGCTTAAGAGTAAAGTACCCTTATTTCAAAAAATACAAAGAAATAATAAATAGAATAGAATTCCTTTCCCCCAAATCTTCAAGTATTTAGGTCACGTGTCAACAAACTTCCTCTTACCTCGCTTAAGACACCCACGGTACATTAATATTTAGGCTTTTAGCCTTCGTGGTTTGTCCAAATATAAAAAAGAAGAATTATTTATAATAAAAAGATATGCCCAAATACCAAGTCATGGCCTCCTATTCAAGTTTTTATTTATTTCTTTTTATTTTATTTTTAAATATTCTTGCAACAAACTTGAAGTTAGTGGTTAGCTAAAACAATATAAATGCAGTTCAATTTTACAAATTCGCTTCGATTTAATTAAATTTAGTTGCAGTTGGTTGGAACTGATTTAGGGAAATATTAAATTAGAATAATAAAAATCTGTATCATACAGAGTTAATTTAAAAACTTACTCACTTACACAAAGGCCCCTCTCTTGCCCATCGTCGGGCTGTGGGGGATTTATCGCTTTTTTATAGGTACTTCCATGGCTTCTGCTCTGAAGAATTGTCCAGTATTGTTGCTCCACTCACGGTTCCCAACAGAGAAACTTGTAGTTCCGCGCGTATGCATCCCTATACGGTCCAACTGGACAAGCCCCGAACCTCCCACTTTGTTCGTTCTTTTATCCCTAGAGTTTCTAGATTGTGGAACCAGCTGCCCGCGAAGGTCTTGCCTTCCCCCAAATCTTCAAGTATTTAAGTCCCGTGTCAACAAACTCCCTCTTACCTCGCTTAAGGCACCCACGGTAAGTTAGTATTTAGGCTTTTAGCATTCGTGGTTTGTCCAAAGATAAAAAAATCCAAAAAAATTAAAAAATTGAACAGGAGGCCATGACGTGGTATTTAGGCATATCTTTTAATTCTAAAAACTATATTTAACATTTTCTTGTATTTTTACAAATAAGGGTACTTTACTCTTAAGCAGTTTTTGCTTTTTTGACATACTCTCTATATTATTTAACTTTTAATAAAACTGTTTCCCTACGTCTTATCTTTTGTGAAATCGGATTTTTGCTGTTTCTTCCTTAAAATCTAAATATCGCCCACAGTTTGAGAACCAGTGCTTTAGACCGCCTCAATCTTACAGGCTGGCAAAAATTGCCGATAAACCTGTATACACTATAGTTAAATTAACATTAAGATCCTACCCAAGTAATGCCATCATATAATCATTTCTAATTGCTTTCATTTTTGAACAGCATTCATTTCCAGAAATAGAACAAAGTATTTGTAACCAAGCAGCTACTCGAGTTCTTTCCGCGCCACCAGTAATCATTGCTGCATATGGCTTTACTATATAAAGAAAAAGCTGAAACTCTTGATCTAATATCTGTAAACAATTTTATATGGTATTTTTATTACACTAAAAATTTACAAAAATAAATAAATAATGTATTTAATTCAATAATAAAAATATATTGTGCTGGCCTCAGATATTACAATAGTCCTGCACAGAATACCTGTTACTAAAAATTTTTTTTGATCTTGCCCGGTCACCTGTATATCGCTCCATTTATAGAACAACCTAACTCAAAAAATTGCATAAGTAGAATTCAATCATAAATCTGCCAATTTAAGAGTTAATCTCATACTACCAATTAACTATCATACTTTCTGGAAATAAATAACAATAAAAGTATTTAATTTCTCTGCAATATTAAATTAATATCAAACAGTAAAATGAACATTTATTTTAAAAAATAATATTAAGAAAAAATATTTAGAACCTGGAGGTTATTGAGAATGCGTCATAGCATAAAAGAAAAGCCAATAACCTCCTTTGTTTTGAATATTTTTTCTTAATAAGACAATCTCGACTACTCCCACCTTGATACTGAGAAATGTAGATTTTTAAGTTGTTTTGTTCTGCCATAAGTGTAGCGATATGTTAAAAAGTGCACAGCTCTGTTTTTCTAAACAAATGCAGAAACATTTCAGATGTTGATTTCTTGTTTAAAATAAAGGGTGGTTTGCTTCATAAATTTAGGGTCAAAAGTCAACCATTAGGGAGATATCGCGGTACAAAAATGGCGAAAAAATAATGTTTTTATTTTTCATCTCAAAAACGGAAAG
Organism: Listronotus bonariensis; assembly: GCA_014170235.1. NCBI lineage: Eukaryota > Metazoa > Arthropoda > Insecta > Coleoptera > Curculionidae > Listronotus > Listronotus bonariensis. The sequence goes on from JACEGR010005391.1 coordinate 47,568, forward strand.
CGCTGGAATAATGAAATTCTACAAAAATATTGTTAATAAAAATAATATACATTTTGAATATTTTTAAACTTTCCTAGAATTAATGAAAGTGGTCAAAATAGACTACCCCTATGCCTATAGTTTTTGCTAATCAAATTTAAAGTAAGACTTGTGCATAGACCTCAAAAAATATAAATTTGAATAGACTAGTTTATTTAGAAACTTTTATAACTATTGTATTTTTTCGTTTAACTTACTAATTTTAGATAAAAAAAAATAAATAAGATGTAAATCATAAGGTGCCGGGGCGAGGAAATGTATTTAATTAAAAATTCTATTTAATAAAATCAAATCATTTATTAGTAATGTTTCCAATATGAAGAAGTTAAAATAAAAAAAAATAGTAAAAAACATTTTTGGTAATACACATTAAAAAAAGTCTTAATAATATTAATTAATACACTTTAAAACTAAATATACATTTAACAAAAATCTGCATGCACTTGGGCAAGGTCCTGAAGAGTTTAATAATTGACATATTGTTTATGATAAACTATGGTAGCAAAACCAAGGATGATTAGCAGGTATAATTAAAGTTAAAGGTACTGTTTAAGTACTCATCAGAGAAGTAGAACGCATGCTTGAGGTGATATTTCTTGACTGCATTTTTAAAAGCTATTTCATTAAGACCTCTAATGCACTGAGGGAGAGCATTAAAGAAAGTAATAGCAAAATAATTGCTGCCTTCCCTAGATCTAGTATGTCGGTGATAATTATGTACAATATTTAAGTTGTTACGTGTGTTGTAATCGTGTACCTTTTGATGACTTTGGTACAGATGAATGTTAAAAACCTTTTGATGAGGTTTTTAACATACGCCTTTCAGGTAAGTCCAGGGTCCAGTGTGAACCCCAGAAAAACCACTTCGTTGAGACAGGTCTGCTTGGAGGTGGTTTTGTTTATGTCTTAAAGAAACGTTTTTGTTTTGTGTTTTTGTTAGGAAAAGTTTGTTCGATGGAAACCATTGTTAAATACTGTTTCAGGGTAATGTGTACTTTTAATGTTTGTCGGGTGGTAGCTTTCCATTGTCGTTGTGTCATCCGCAAACAGTATTATCTCATGAGGCTGAAACTAGCGGCCAGCGGCCGCGGCACGTCGACGAGCTTAATGCCACGACTATACACTAAAACACCATTAGTTTACAAATATTTTATTGGTTGTAAAATTGTTACTAATTATTATTTTTGTTTAATTTTTGGCCTGGGAGATCTTAGTGATGCTCTGAACCTAAAAATATCGTCAAAATAATTTGTGTGTCAAAAGGTTACGCCAGCGGCCAGATATAAACAATTTTTAAACAATTTGTTATAAAATTGTTATTAATTATTATTTTTGTTTAATTTTTGAATTGGAAGGTCCCCGTGATGCCTTGAACCCAAAACTGTCTTCAAAATAATTTGTGTGTCAAGGTCCCGCCAGCGGCCAGCTATAAACAATTTTTAAACAATTTGTTTAAAATTGTTATTATTTATTATTTTTGTTTAATTTTTTGGATTAGAAGGTCCCAGTGATGCCCTGAACCCAAAACTGTCTTCAAAATAATTTGTGTGCCAAAGGTTCCGCCAGCGGCCAGATATAAACAATTTTTAAACAATTTGTTATAAAATTGTTATTAATTATTATTTTTGTTTAATTTTTGGATTGGAAGGTCCCAGTGATGCCCTGAACCCAAAACTGTCGTCAAAATAATTTGTGTGTCAAAGGTTCCGCCAGCGGCCAGCTATAAACAATTTTTAAACAATTTGTTATAAAATTGTTATTAATTATTATTTTTGTTTAATTTTTGAATTGGAAGGTCCCCGTGATGCCTTGAACCCAAAACTGTCTTCAAAATAATTTGTGTGTCAAAGGTTCCGCCAGCGGCCAGATATAAACAATTTTTAAACAATTTCTTTAAAATTGTTATTAATTATTATTTTTGTTAAATTTTTGGATTGGAAGGTCCCAGTGATGCCCTAAACCCAAAACTGTCGTCAAAATAATTTGTGTGTCAAAGGTTCCGCCAGCGGTCAGCTATAAACAATTTTTAAACAATTTGTTTAAAATTGTTATTATTTATTATTTTTGTTTAATTTTTGGATTGGAAGGTCCCAGTGATGCCCTGAACCCAAAACAGTCTTCAAAATAATTTGTGTGTCAAAGGTTCCGCCAGCGGCCAGATATAAACAATTTTTAAACAATTTGTTATAAAATTGTTATTAATTATTATTTTTGTTTAATTTTTGAATTGGAAGGTCCCCGTGATGCCTTGAACCCAAAACTGTCTTCAAAATAATTTGTGTGTCAAAGGTTCCGCCAGCGGCCAGATATAAACAATTTTTAAACAATTTGTTATAAAATTGTTATTAATTATTATTTTTGTTTAATTTTTTGGTTGAAAGGTCCTAGTGATGCCCTGAACCCAAAACTGTCGTCAGAATAATTTGTGTGTCAAAGGTTCCGCCAGCGGCCAGATATAAACAATTTGTTATAAAATTGTTATTAATTATTATTTTTGTTTAATTTTTGAATTGGAAGGTCCCCGTGATGCCTTGAACCCAAAACTGTCTCAAAATAATTTGTGTGTCAAGGTTCCGCCAGCGGCCAGTTATAAACAATTTTTAAACAATTTGTTTAAAATTGTTATTATTTATTATTTTTGTTTAATTTTTTGGACTGAAGGTCCTAGTGATGCCCTGAACCCAAAACTGTCGTCAAAATAATTTGTGTGTCAAAGGTTCCGCCAGCGGCCAGATATAAACAATTTTTAAACAATTTGTTATAAAATTGTTATTAATTATTATTTTTGTTTAATTTTTGAATTGGAAGGTCCCAGTGATGCCTTGAACCCAAAACTGTCGTCAAAATAATTTGTGTGTCAAAGGTTCCGCCAGCGGCCAGCTATAAACAATTTTTAAACAATTTGTTTAAAATTGTTATTAATTTATTATTTTTGTTTAATTTTTTGGTTGAAAGGTCCTAGTAATGCCCTGAACCCAAAACTGTCGTCAAAATAATTTGTGTGTCAAAGGTTCCGCCAGCGGCCAGATATAAACAATTTTTTAAACAATTTGTTTAAAATTGTTATTATTTATTATTTTTGTTTAATTTTTGGTTGAAAGGTCCTAGTAATGCCCTGAACCCAAAACTGTCGTCAAATAATTTGTGTGTCAAGGTTCCGCCAGCGGCCAGATATAAACAATTTTTAAACAATTTGTTATAAAATTGTTATTAATTATTATTTTTGTTTAATTTTTGGATTGGAAGGTCCCAGTGATGCCCTGAACTCAAAACTGTCGTCAAAATAATTTGTGTGTCAGCGTTCCGCCAGCGGCCAGATATAAACAATTTTTAAACAATTTGTTATAAAATTGTTATTAATTATTATTTTGTTTAATTTTTGAATTGAAGGTCCTCAGTGATGCCTTGAACCCAAAACTGTCGTCAAAATAATTTGTGTGTCAGTAGCGTTCGCCAGCGGCCAGATATAAACAATTTTTAAACAATTTGTTTAAAATTGTTATTAATTATTATTTTTGTTTAATTTTTGGATTGAAAGGTCCTAGTGATGCTCTGAACCCAAAACTGTCGTCAAAATAATTTGTGTGTCAAAGGTTCCGCCAGCGGCCAGATATAAACACTTTTTAAACAATTTGTTATAAAATTGTTATTAATTATTATTTTTGTTTAATTCTTTGAATTGGAAGGTCCCCGTGATGCTCTTGAACCCAAAACTGTCGTCAAAATAATTTGTGTGTCAAGGTTCCGCCAGCGGCCAGCTATAAACAATATTTAAACAATTTGTTATAAAATTATTATTAATTATTATTTTTGTCTAATTTTGATTGGAAGGTCCCAGTAATGCTCTGAACTCCAAAACTGTCGTCAAAATAATTTGTGTGTCAAGGTTCCGCCATGCGGTCAATTATAAACAATTTGTTATAAAATTGTTATTAATTATTATTTTTGTTTAATTTTTGGATTGGAAGGTCCCAGTGATGCCCTGAACCCAAAACTGTCGTCAAAATGATTTGTGTGTCAAAGGTTCACGCCAGCGGCCAGATATAAACTATTTTTAAACAATTTGTTTAAAATTGTTATTAATTATTATTTTTGTTTAATTTTTTGATTGAAAGGTCCTAGTAATGCCTTGAACCCAAAACTGTCGTCAAATATTTGTGTGTCAAGGTTCCGCCAGCGGCCAGATATAAACTATTCTTAAACAATTTGTTATAAAATTGTTATTAATTATTATTTTTGCTTAACTTTTGATTGGAAGGTCCAGATGCCCTGAACCCAACTGTCGTCAAAATATTTGTGTTTCATAGTTGCCAGCGCAGATATAAACAATTTTTAAACAATTTGTTATAAAATTGTTATTAATTCTTATTTTTGTTTAATTTTTGGACTAGAAGGTCCCAGTGATGCCCTGAACCCAAAACTGTCGTCAAAATATTTGTGTATCAAAGGTTTCAGCCAGTGGCCAGATATAAACAATTTTTAAACAATTTGTTTAAAATTGTTATTAATTATTATTTTTTATTAATTTTTGGTCGAAAGGTCCTGGCAATGCCCTGAACTCAAAACTGTCGTCAAAATAATTTGTATGTCAGCGTTCGCCAGCGGTCAGATATAACAATTTTTAAACAATTTGTTATAAAATTGTTATTAATTATTATTTTTGTTTAATTTTTGATATTGCAAGGTCCCCGTGATGTCTGAACCCAAAACTGTCTTCAAATATTTGTGTGTCAGAGGTTCCGCCAGCGGCCAGCTATAAACAATCTTTAAACAATTTGTTTAAAATTGTTATTATTTATTATTTTTGTTTAATTTTTTGATTGAAAGGTCCTAGTATGCTCTGAACTCCAAAACTGTCGTCAAAATAATTGTGTAGTCAGTCTCGCCAGCGGCCAGATATAAACATTTTTAAACAATTTGTTTAAAATTGTTAATATTTATTATTTTTCTTTAATTTTGGTCGAAGGTCCTAGCATGCCTTGAACCCAAACTGTCGTCAAAATAATTTGTGTGTCAAAGGTTTCGCCAGCGGCTAGATATAAACAATTTTTAAACAATTTGTTTAAAATTGTTATTATTTATTATTTTACACACAAATTATTTTGACGATAGTTTTGGGTTCAGGCATCACTGGGACCTTTCAATCCAAAAATTAAACCAAAATAATAATTAATAACAGTTTTATAACAAATTGTTTAAAAATTGTTTATATCTGGCCGCTGGCGGAACCTTTGACACACAAATTATTTTGAAGACAGTTTTGGGTTCAGGGCATCACTAGGACCTTCCAATCCAAAAATTAAACAAAAATAATAATTAATAACAATTTTAAACAAATTGTTTAAAAATTGTTTATATCTGGCCGCTGGCGGAACCATTGACACACAAATTATTTTGACGACAGTTTTGGGTTCAGGGCATTACTAGGACCTTTCAACCAAAAAATTAAACCAAAATAATAATTAATAACAATTTTAAACAAATTGTTTAAAAATTGTTTATATCTGGCCGCTGGCGGAACCTTTGACACACAAATTATTTTGACGACAGTTTTGGGTTCAGGGCATCACTAGGACCTTTCAACCAAAAAATTAAACAAAAATAATAAATAATAACAATTTTAAACAAATTGTTTAAAAATTGTTTATATCTGGCCGCTGGCGGAACCTTTGACACACAAATTATTTTGAAGACAGTTTTGGGTTCAGGGCATCACTGGGACCTTCCAATCCAAAAAATTAAACAAAAATAATAATTAATAACAATTTTATAACAAATTGTTTAAAAATTGTTTATATCTGGCCGCTGGCGGAACCTTTGACACACAAATTATTTTGACGACAGTTTTGGGTTCAGGGCATTACTGGGACCTTTCAATCCAAAAAATTAAACCAAAATAATAATTAATAACAATTTTAAACAAATTGTTTAAAAATTGTTTATATCTGGCCGCTGGCGGAACCTTTGACACACAAATTATTTTGACGACAGTTTTGGGTTCAGGGCATCACTAGGACCTTTCAATCCAAAAAATTAAAGAAAAATAATAATTAATAACAATTTTATAACAAATTGTTTAAAAATTGTTTATATCTGGCCGCTGGCGGAACCTTTGACACACAAATTATTTTGACGACAGTTTTGGGTTCAGGGCATCACTGGGACCTTCCAACCAAAAAATTAAAGAAAAATAATAATTAATAACAATTTTAAACAAATTGTTTAAAAATTGTTTATATCTGGCCGCTGGCGGAACCTTTGACACACAAATTATTTTGACGACAGTTTTGGGTTCAGGGCATCACTGGGACCTTCCAATCCAAAAATTAAACAAAAATAATAATTAATAACAATTTTATAACAAATTGTTTAAAAATTGTTTATATCTGACCGCTGGCGGAACCTTTGACACACAAATTATTTTGACGACAGTTTTGGGTTCAGGGCATCACTGGGACCTTTCAATTCAAAAATTAAACAAAAATAATAATTAATAACAATTTTATAACAAATTGTTTAAAAATTGTTTATATCTGGCCGCTGGCGGAACCTTTGACACACAAATTATTTTGACGACAGTTTTGGGTTCAGGGCATTACTAGGACCTTCCAATCCAAAAAATTAAACAAAAATAATAATTAATAACAATTTTAAACAAATTGTTTAAAAATTGTTTATATCTGGCCGCTGGCGGAACCTTTGACACACAAATTATTTTGACGACAGTTTTGGGTTCAGGGCATTACTAGGACCTTTCAACCAAAAAATTAAACAAAAATAATAAATAATAACAATTTTATAACAAATTGTTTAAAAATTGTTTATAGCTGGCCGCTGGCGGAACCTTTGACACACAAATTATTTTGAAGACAGTTTTGGGTTCAAGGCATCACGGGGACCTTCCAATCTAAAAATTAAACAAAAATAATAATTAATAACAATTTTATAACAAATTGTTTAAAAATTGTTTATATCTGGCCGCTGGCGGAACCTTTGACACACAAATTATTTTGACGACAGTTTTGGGTTCAGGGCATCACTGGGACCTTCCAATCCAAAAATTAAACAAAAATAATAATTAATAACAATTTTATAACAAATTGTTTAAAAATTGTTTATATCTGGCCGCTGGCGGAACCTTTGACACACAAATTATTTTGACGACAGTTTTGGGTTCAGGGCATCACTGGGACCTTCCAATCCAAAAATTAAACAAAAATAATAATTAATAACAATTTTAAACAAATTGTTTAAAAATTGTTTATATCTGGCCGCTGGCGGAACCTTTGACACACAAATTATTTTGACGACAGTTTTGGGTTCAGGGCATCACTGGGACCTTCCAATCCAAAAAATTAAACAAAAATAATAATTAATAACAATTTTAAACAAATTGTTTAAAAATTGTTTATATCTGGCCGCTGGCGGAACCTTTGACACACAAATTATTTTGACGACAGTTTTGGGTTCAGGGCATTACTAGGACCTTTCAATCCAAAAATTAAACAAAAATAATAATTAATAACAATTTTAAACAAATTGTTTAAAAATTGTTTATATCTGGCCGCTGGCGGAACCTTTGACACACAAATTATTTTGACGACAGTTTTGGGTTCAGGGCATCACTGGGACCTTCCAATCCAAAAATTAAACAAAAATAATAATTAATAACAATTTTATAACAAATTGTTTAAAAATTGTTTATATCTGGCCGCTGGCGGAACCTTTGACACACAAATTATTTTGACGACAGTTTTGGGTTCAGGGCATCACTGGGACCTTTCAATTCAAAAAATTAAACAAAAATAATAATTAATAACAATTTTATAACAAATTGTTTAAAAATTGTTTATATCTGGCCGCTGGCGGAACCTTTGACACACAAATTATTTTGACGACAGTTTTGGGTTCAGGGCATCACTAGGACCTTTCAAACCAAAAAATTAAACAAAAATAATAAATAATAACAATTTTAAACAAATTGTTTAAAAATTGTTTATATCTGGCCGCTGGCGGAACCTTTGACACACAAATTATTTTGACGACAGTTTTGGGTTCAGGGCATCACTGGGACCTTCCAATCCAAAAAATTAAACAAAAATAATAATTAATAACAATTTTATAACAAATTGTTTAAAAATTGTTTATATCTGGCCGCTGGCGGAACCTTTGACACACAAATTATTTTGACGACTGTTTTGGGTTCAGGGCATCACTGGGACCTTTCAATTCAAAAATTAAACAAAAATAATAATTAATAACAATTTTATAACAAATTGTTTAAAAATTGTTTATATCTGGCCGCTGGCGGAACCTTTGACACACAAATTATTTTGACGACAGTTTTGGGTTCAGGGCATCACTGGGACCTTTCAACCAAAAAATTAAACAAAAATAATAAATAATAACAATTTTAAACAAATTGTTTAAAAATTGTTTATATCTGGCCGCTGGCGGAACCTTTGACACACAAATTATTTTGACGACAGTTTTGGGTTCAGGGCATCACTGGGACCTTCCAATCCAAAAATTAAACCAAAATAATAATTAATAACAATTTTAAACAAATTGTTTAAAAATTGTTTATATCTGGCCGCTGGCGGAACCTTTGACACACAAATTATTTTGACGACAGTTTTGGGTTCACTGTGACAGTAGTACTCAAGTAGTCAACTAGAAACCTTCTGAGGATGCCAACCACTCGCGCTGACGAAACGTCAAGGATACAAAATCTACAACGACGGCCGAATAGCCCAAAAACTTAAGTTTAGCAGAAGATGGCCGCGAAAGCGTTTTCACTATAGTTGTTTGAGATTTTTGATATTCCCTACGGTTTTCGAGATACCCCGTAAAATCGTCGAAAATGAAACACCCTGTACAATAACCTAAAAAATGCATTTTAAAATATGTCATGTGAATAGGTATGGCGGAAAATTTGAAAAAACTTAGATTGAATCACGAAAAGTGGGGTTAGATCACAAAATATTAAAAACATTCCAGAAGTAAAAAGTGCTTAAAATTTAGTTCCAATCCCAAATGCAAAGCATGTATTTTAAAAAAGTAAATCCGACATTTATTATTATTATTATTATTTTTAAGGTATAAATGTACAATTTTATTTACCAAACTAGTTTTATTAAACTAAACTTTATATGTTTAAGTCAAAATACGACCTACTTTTTTGTTATTTTGACAACTAGAGCAAATAATTTAAAAATGGGTTTACACGCGGTGTTGCAATGGTTTATTTTTTAAAATCTTCTTCGAATTTAACCAGGCAAAAAACGTTAAAATTTTCATAAGCGGCAGTTTTCACATTTTGTGCATAAACTTAAAAATTACCCTTTAATTTATTGATCCACTTTATGGTTATGTGTTATTTTATTATTTCAAAACGTAAAATAAACAGTTTACTATATTTCTTTTTACATTTACAGAAATATAAAAACAATTTACTTTTCCACGACCGTTTTAAAAAATTCAGATTTTTTTATCGTTAACATGAAGATAAAGTACTACATTCTAAAACACGACATAATGTGTTAAAAAATTAACTTTTTTTAACACTTTTAATCTTTTTTCACACTTCGAACAAGTGTTTTGTTTCCATGCCTACTACAATAAACATATCAATTTATGCAATGTAACAGTAAATGCGACATCAACTGAACCAAAGGGTCAAGTTACCTTTGATTTCGTCATTATTTGTTTTAGTTCATGTGTCACTAGTTTTAAAATTTGACAGTTTGCGAAAACATTTAATAGAAATTATTAAAAATGATTAGTAATAATAAATTTGTAACATGTTAACATGTAAGTAAGCTCTGACTGTATATAGATAAAAAAAATAATTATAAAATCATAGCATTAAACCTGTTTCCATTTGAGGCGTCTAAATGCAAAACCCAACATCTCAAGGAACTGTAAAAATGAGTTGAATACGCTAATATATAGAAAATATTCCCCAGAATCCATTTCTATATGGAAAAAGTGCAAAAACTGACATCTAATGCGAAATATCGCTAGTAAAAGTTGCGCATAAAATGCAAAATTCGACATCTATTAGCCTAAATTACTTGCAAATACCGACATCTCAAACGCAACCAATCACCGTTAAGTATTAGGTTGGTCGCGCATGTGTAGTTAAACGCGCGCCAGTAAGTTGGCGGACCCACTTCGTACCGAAAGGGTTTTTAATAATTTTAAAAAATAAATGTGTTAGAAGTTTGTGTGTACACTTTTTCATTTTTAATTTATAATAGAATTCTGGATGCAAATGCCGGCGTATTTCATTTTTTTTTAGAAGCAAGACCCGATATATTTGTAATACTTACATGCAAAAGCCGACATCTATAATTTAATTTATGAAATTACCGGAAGTCTATTACCTGTAGGTTTTTTTAATATATAATGTCGTTACGTTATCATAAAGAATTTTTGGTACTTAGCTACTTGGTAATAATTAAAATAAAAATTTATATTTTAATCGTTTTTCGTCATTTCCCAAGAAATAGGTTACATGGAGATGTCGGATTTTGCATCTAGACGCCTCATTTGTGCAAGAAAAAAAATGTTAATTTGGTATTTTATAGTTTTTGCAAAGGTTATTTATATAGGTACATTGCGTCCAATCTAACTTGTCCACATTTTAAAGGCCTATAACTTTTTTATTTTCTAACTTAAAAAAATTATCCAAAAACCAAATTGTACAGTAAATTATCAAGTTTTTTTTAACACGCTTTTATTAGCTTGGGTTGTATCTATCTATCTATCTATCTATGTAACGAAATTTTTGAGCCTAATTTTTACCAACTTCCAGCGATTCAATTTCTTTGAAACTTTGCACACGTATCAAGGACCGATGACAATGCAATAATTTAAAAACAATATCCCGTTATCCTGATTAGGACCGCCAGGATAAATAAATTTTCCTTTACAGATCCTCTGTGAAAGAGTAAGCGAGCTAGAGCTAGACGAGTGATCTGCGCATGCGTGCAGTTTCAGTCTTACTCGTCAATTGAGGCACTCGACACAGCGCAAGGGCGACAGACTTTGTTCCGCACAAACTTGTTCGGAGTAGTCGCATGCTCAACTCGCTCATTCCTTATACATACGGCGGGAGTAACAATGAGTCTAATACATGGTAATTGCTGTTTATAGCCGATAAAGAAGGAATTCAAAAAACTAATTGATATATCGAACTAAAAAATGAAAAATAAATAAAAGTTTTAAAAAACTAAAAAACACGCTTTTATATGCAACCGAACTAAAAATTAGAAAATAATTTTTCATTACAAAGAGTTTGTCACTTTAGAATAAAAGCGTGGGGTGCTTAATATATTAAATGTTATAATTATTCTATTAGCAAATATCTATGAGGGAAAAGTTATGAAAAAATAGTAAAATGCACCCCACGCTTTTTACTCTGAAGTGACGAACTCTTTGTAATGAAAAATTATTTTCTAATTTTTAGTTCGGTTGCATATAAAAGCGTGTTTTTTTAGTTTTTAAAACTATTATTTATTTCTGTTATAAAGATTACACAAAACATTTCTATTAACAAAATATATTGACATAACTTACTATTTTTTAAATGGGACACCCTGTATTTTATACCACCAATTGAAACGAAACGTCTTTTAAAGGGCTTTACAAAAATACTACATTTGTTATATCTATCTTTAATAGTTTCGGAAATATGACCATTTAAATCCGAAAAATATTATATGTAATTTCCACTATACCTACTAAGGACAAAGCTTAGACTGTAGATATAATGGAAATTACATGTAATATTTTTCAGATTTAAATGATTATAGTTTCAAAACTATTAAAGATAGATATATTAAATGGTACATTTTAGTAAAGCTCTTTAAAAGATCTTCTTAATGATGGCATAATATACAGGGTATACCATTTAAAAAAGGTAAGTTATGTCAAAATATTCTGTTAATAAAATTGTTTTGTGTAATCTTTATAACGGAAAAAAAAATAATAATTTACTGTACAATTTGGTTTTTGGATTATTTTTTAAGTTAAGAAATAAAAAGTTATATGCATTTAAAATGTGGAAAAGTTAGATTGGACATTTTTTTTCAGCAGAAGTAAAAACAATACATTATTAAGGTCAGCCCATAAAAATACTATATTGTTTTACAAGATAAAAAGGTAACACATAGCACAGGAATTAGTTGCTTTAAAAAATTGCCCCACCAAAAAAAAAAGTTACGAGCCGCGCCTGCCTTTTATATTATTTATGAAATATGAGAAGTTTCCGATTTTTAACAATGTAAAAAAAAATAAAAATTTATTTATTTTTTATCAAAATCAAAGCATTTTCTGAAGACTTTGGATTATTGCGTATTTTAGAGTCAATGAGGCTCGACTAGTACCACCAAAACAATGTGTCAATATATTCTGCCAGTTTTCCTCTATTCGCTGTATTTCTTGATTGTATTTACGGGCCCGGCGATATTTTAGGGGTGGCTAGGGCCACCCCTGCCCCTAGCGTCAACACTGTGTATCTCGCAAGCAACCACCATTTAGTGGTACCGTGTATAAGTTCCATTTTTTGTCCAATACTATTATAAATAATCGTAAAACCGTTTGGCCAGAAAAAATCCAATATACCCAATTACCTTTATTACTAATTTCTTTTATTCACTAACTTCTTTAAACCAGCACAATTAACTTCCGGTGTTTTACACGTTATTCAAGGTAGTATAAAATTACACTTCTTTTAAAAACTACCCTTACAAATACGTACAATACCTCAAGTCACAGTGCATGGCGTTTAACTCAGCGTGTGTTAGATTTATATTCAGATTTCTTTGTTTGGATTGTGTATAGAGACATAAAGAGCAGATCACGTGCTTTTAAGAGATTATATGCTTAGGGGAAGAAATTTAAACGATTTTCTTAAATATTTTTTATACGAATGAAAAAAACTAATCTGGCGAGCAAGGAATGGAGGTTGGATTCAACTTCAACGTCGGAAAACCTTCAAAGGAGTGAATTCATTTTAAAATGTTAAGACACTTTTTGTGTAGAGCATCCAAATTTCTTTAAAAGTATGTATTAAATTAATTTAAATTTTGATATTAATAGTTAGTGATATCGAAAATAAGGGTTCAAATCTTCACGGTTTTTTTTCTGTCTCCTTGAACAATATTTTCAATACTTTTTGCAAAGAAAAAAAAGGTAATTTTTTTAGGCCCAGTCTATTATACAGCTCTCATTTTAAATGAACAATCCTTAATTGTTAAAAAAGTAAAGTAAATACTAGTTTTATAAAACTAACCGAATCTATGCTGCTGAAGTATCAAAAAGAACCAAATCTACAAAATCTATGTTTTGAGAAATCAATACAAAGGGTGATTTTTTTAATGTTATCTTAAAAAAAAACAGGTAAAATAATAACCATATTTGCTTAAGTATGTTGAGGCTAACAAATGTTCTACTTTAATTGTAAAAATAAATTTACCAAATAATTATTTCTGGTTAGATCAAACAAATCAGGCACGGCACTCTTTGATATGACAGCAGTATAGCCAAATTAGGCATAAATTTATACAAAGCTTCTCGGAAACATAAATTAGAAATATTATGGAAAGTTGTTTTAATTTTTTTTCAGTGATATATAAATAGTCTTAGAAAAACTATAGTTTGCAACACAGATGGAATACTCAGTTCATGCTCGTCCCAAAATATACTATAATTATTAACATGTTTTTTTAATTTTTAGTAATTGTTTGTTCCTAGCAATAATTTTTCAAGTTTATTCGTATAGGTTAAAAATCATTCTGTATACATTAAAAATTAAGGCTTAAGCCCCCAAAACACCAACGATTGGTTGCGCTGCTGTCGAAATTGCGTCAATATTTAGGATTTCACACTTACTAGACTGTCCTTTAGTAAGATAGTCCACTCTTGACGGACGGACGGAAAATGTTTTCATCAAATAAATCCTCTGTCGTCTGCTTCGATGCGACGCACCTCTAATGGACGTAGTCTAACTTGTTTACAAGCCAGGTGAGGAGCCAGCGCACAGTGATTCGAACAATGGACAATAATTCAAAATTGGGAATCAGTATATTGAAAGAATTACACACAAAATTTTAACTACATTCTGTTCTGCATATAGAAATACCTAAGTTTAATTTTTGTGTTTGCTACCTTATCAGTAAATATATTGTTACAGACTTTCAAAAATGTGTTTAGGTTATAGAATTTTAGAGAGATAGGATCATTTAATTTAGTTTGTTAATTTATTTAAATAATTTACCTTAATTTTTCCAAGTTCTTTCATCCCTTTCGAAGGTTTCCGAAAATGCCCGAATTATCCATTAAGTAATAACTTTTATGCCATCATGTACTATGGAATTTTCAAGATATTTCTTGAATATTCTAGATCATTCTTTACTCTTCCACCATACTATAAAAGGGCGACGGGAAACCTCGGATCAGTTAGTATAGATTCGACTTTTGTACTGTAAACTTCGAGACGTTGACAAGTGAAGATTTTGTCGTTGTTGTAACCATAGTTACGTTCCATTATTAATAAAGGTATAAAAACGAAGACACGTGTTTTTATACAAGGTGTTTTGGAACAATATGATAAAGTCTACCTTGAATTTTTTTACATTTTTTCCCCAAATTTTAGGCAGTCTTTACTCTTGTATGGTTGTTTGTTATTAACGTTTAGATATATTATAGTTTAATTCATTCAATATGTCCAATGCTGAGTAAGGTATGTGACTTTTAAAATAACTTTCTGGTTTTAGTAAAATTTTATTTCAAAATAGTCATATTTTTTAGAAAACTGAATTTTTCGTAAAAGGTCCCAAAAGGTGCCTTTTAAAATTTAGTGTTGTTTAATATTTAAAACGGTGCGGTAACTAAATATATAAGTCTTTTTTTGCGCAAAGTTGTGCTTTATCCCTAAATTTTATTTTTTAGATACTTTAACATAAATAAAAATTAAAGATTTGGTGGATACGTGGATTTTACTGCCTAAAAAAGAAAAATATAATAAATTGGTTGAGAAAGTATTAAAATTAATTAAATTGGATAACCCGACTAAGACAGCTAGACGAGAAACTCAAAAATCCGTTGGTATTTTTGTGGTAAAATGACTTTAAAGTGGCAGAAGAATTTCCGCAAGAAAGAACAGTTTTTACCAAGGAAAATAAATGGCCTAACTCTGAAATGTATATGAGCAATTCATTAAAAAACATTATAGGAAAACAGCCTAATACAAGTGAGAAAACTAAAAAGATTTTACATTAACATGTATAACAAGTATATTATAAATAACAGATAAAAAGGAGATAAATAATGGAGACTTGACTCTGACATGTAAATACGGTTTCGATGGAAACTCCTGACATAGTACCCACAAACAAACATTTAGTTCCATGGAAATGACTGATGAATATTTGTTTTTAGTTGCTATGTACCCCCTTATATTGACAGGCAAGGAGGGTACTATTTTATGGAGTAATCCTCGTCCTTCTTCAACTTTTTTGTCGCCCAATAAAATGTATTTTTATCAAAGAAAATAAAAATTTAGTAGAAAATGAGAGTCTGAGACTTAAATAAGCAATTTAGAACCAATAATAATTAAAACATTTCAAATTTAAGGAAAATTAGGTTTTCTTTATTTTTAAAAATTATTTTTTCTTTTTTACTAGTTTTAAAAAATTCATGGGCGTCTTATACAATGACATATTTAATGTGAGATCAGTTGATGACAAATTTGCAATTTCTATAGATAATTATATGTGTTTTCAGTGCTTTTGAATTTTACTGATTTTTATTTTTTATTCTCTCCTAATTAAAGCGCTTTCTATGACATCTTTTAACTTTGCGATGTAGCTTTATGCATAGGCTACACAATAGTTTTTATTTCATTAAAATCGGTTATGTATTAGAGGAGTAGCGATTTTTGTCCAGATATAATCAAATTACTGTGCAGCGGCCCGACCCTAAAGCAAAGAGAATGGACAAGGGGAGTGAAACAGTTGATTTACCCCCACCAATTAAAAAATGGCACACACCTGCGACTTGTGATTGTGTTGAGCAACCGAAAGAGCTCGTCAAAGTTTTATTTTATTTTTGCTTACAGTTGTTAAAAAGCACGTGCTTGTTTAAAAGTATGGATTTATTTATATTTTTTTGTTTCAGTACGCAGCCAAATATCTTGCGAACTTTAACCGGTTTGATGGTTAACTTAACACAGCGGGATTACTCGTCATGCGCATGAGAGGTTCTTTTTTCGGCTTGCTATTGGCTGTTATAAATGTCAAAACTCTTGACTTTCAATATGTTCAATATGGCTGATGTTTTGTGATTGTTGTGGCTGTTTATTTGTTTTGTGTTTTATGCGGTTTAATTTTACGTGTGACCTGTGTTATAAATATAAATTATTGAAACAAAATTTGTGTAAATTTATTGGTTTTTTAAATAAATTATTTACGTTGTTTTTTATGAATAAAAACAAATTAACACTTTATGTAAGATTTATTTTTTAACAAAATATTATATACATTAATATTTTACATAAATACGTAAAATATATTTAATGAATATCTTGCTGGAGGTAAAAACACAATGAACCAATAGAGGATTTCTGTGTGCGTCACTCCATATTTAAAAATTTCCTTGAACTGTAAGACAGACAAATGACAAGTTTAAAAAGTATTAATATAGTGATAAAAATTATACTAAAGCGACAAAATAAAAAGGCCTAAAAACTAAATAACTGACCCAGTTGAGGTACAAACCAAGATTAGAGTGTGTCTACTTAAGTTCGTACCATAAGGCAAACTATTATTAATTTTACAAAAAAATTCAACCATCCCATTATAATTGTTTTCGGTGGTAGGTATATGAAATATCTTAAAAATTATATATTTTTCTTAAGAGGAAAGTACACTTATTTTTGTCAATATCGACAACTTGTGGAAAAAAAGATTTTTAGGATTAAGATTTTTTTTCTGCAATTTTGAGCTTCCTTTACAAAAGTATTTTATTTCAAAATAAGTAAGTATCCAGTATTGTAGAAACTTAAATTTTTATTGTTAATTAAAACCTACAATCTTACCTGCTTCCTCATACCTAAAAAACAAGTATGTAGATATCGAATAAAATGGACCAAGCACAGTGGCCTATGGAAACTGAAATCCTACTACGCTTTTCTCGGTATAAGTAATATTAACTTATACACTATAATACCTTTCAACTAAATAGGATCAAAATAAATCTATAATTTATTTGGTTGGTAAGTTTAAGCGTGCTATTTTCCTATATTTCTTAAAATTTTCTTTTACATTTTACAACCAATCTTTATGCTAAATATGTAATTTCACAATAAAAGTTTAGTTTTCAAGAAATAATTCTATTTAGATTTTCATTTTTAGTTCTTATTTCCCTAAAATTTATATATATTTTTCCACATTAACCTAATCCAATCTAAGAAAAAATAGACTTCTACCAAATAAATTATAATACACCATTAGCACTAAATTACCAATATTTAGTCATTAAATTATTAATAAATTTCACTAGGTATTAACCACATTTCACACTTTTTATTAATGTTTTATGTATATTTACTCAATAAATCAATGTTTTTGAATATACCGCCGATTTTGACATTAGGAGTGCGTATGCGCATGCTCTGCCATCCCGCAGACCCTTTCTTCAAATTGTGCCACTTTTCGAAACGGCGATTGATCCTCTATCCTTTTCTATTCTCTTTGCCCTAAAGCTCAAACACATGTTTCGGATATTGTACTGGGCGGGTTTCGTAAATGTTAACCTTTTTTGGAAATTTTTAAAAATTGCATATAAAACATTGTGGTAAACTTATCCGACAAAAAAGTGACGCGTACGCATATCCGATACCCGAAATATTTGACAATGATAAACTGAGTTATAGCGCCTCTTCCATATATGGCGGTATAAATATTCGTGGTAGAATCTTTGAAAGGCATCCCCCTAAAAACGTTTTAAAAGTGTTCTTATCATAAAGTCTATTTCATTACTGGCCCAAAAACTAAAGCTTTACACCACTTGTAGCAACCATAAACAGCAATTTGGAACACAGTCATTGCACTTTGGCATGGGAACAGTAGTGTAACTGACAAGAGGTCTTTCAATGGGCTCAGGCCGTCTCGCCATGAGTGTGCTATTAGATACACTGTGCCACTAACATCTGTGACTGCGTGCGCTCAGAAGTGGCATGACATGCCTTTTTAATTAATTGGCTTCCGTAATTAGTTGTAGGGTTATAGCGATTCATCATATGTACCTCGAATTTCGCAATGTTGCAGTTCTTTTATAAAATTGAAAGTAGTATTGATCTATGTAACGCTTTTTTAGTTAATTTTTAAAGTGTCTTACAGAAGCTTTGCAATAAGTACGTTCACAGCAAATTAAAAACAAATCAATTTAAAGTTAAAAAAATTTGCAGTGCCTTTTACCAGAACTTTTTTGCTGCTAATCCATTAGCATCCGGCAATAGTTGAGTGCAAGTTCAATCTGCAAGCAATTTTCAGCGGTTTATGAACATGTTTCTGTTACGTAAGGCAAAAAATAGCCTTTATGGAATTTGCCGGCAATATACATTTTCATATTGGCATTGATGGTAAAGCATTGGCAATTGGTGGCAATATTATGCCAACATCTAATACGCATTAAAAAGTTAACCCTAAATAAACACTCAATTGCCAATAAATTTTACATGCAGGCGAATTGCCGGCAAGCATACAAAAATGGCGGCATACCAATCCTGATTAAATAAAGCATGCCTTTTTGTTGCAGGCAAATAAATATTGGATTTTTGAAGGCAAACCTTCAACGCATATTTATACTTTTCAAACCATATTATTAACATTGGTATTTAACTAACATTCGAGCAATTTTTTGATCTGTTTTATTTATAATGGCGGCTAAACAACATTATTTTATGTTTTTACATAATTTAAAGGAAATGGCCTTTTCCTAACATTTTATTGATACAAATCATGCAAATAAAAATTAAGTCAAACAAAATGTTTATTATGTATTTTGAGAGAATAAAAATAAAATGATGGTAAAATTAGCTAGGTTAATTTCGACGATTTCGACCGAAGGTGATAAATTCAAATTTCCCGCTTGAGCCGAAATACAAGATTTGACAATTTGACAGATGAGGCAACCTTGCTTTTGTTTGGCCGCTTTGTGCAATTGTTTTCTACGTGGTTTCTAGCTTTTAGTTTCTTTTTTAAAGAAAAGAGTTTTTAGTAGACATAATTAAGTGTATTCATTACCTAATTAGTGTGTGTTGTGTAATTAATTGGTGATGGCTAGTCAAAGAAGGCGGGTTATTCAAGTAGACTGTTAGGAGCTGTAAACATTTCGTTTAAAACCTTTTAAATTTGTAGTTACCTAAAAAAATTATATGAAATCAGGGAGTTGCCTTATTAAAAGTTTTAAAGACGTGTTAATAAAAAAAATTATATATATTTAATAGTTTTTTTTTGACATTTAACTCCTTTAAAATATTTCTCCCTATGTTTTGGATCTGAAAATTGAGTGTAAGTGTCCCTTAAATACTTACTATTTTAAAGTGTTTTCTTTTGATTTACTATCTTTTTTTAAATTTTATTACATACTTTTTATTTATTTTTTTGGTTTATTGTTACGGTATAAAAAATTTATATTATGTAATTTTTATTGATAAAGTTTTCCTGCCTTTTTTCTCATTTTTTCGATTACAAAATTCTAAATATGTTATTTAACTTTTGGGACATTCAACTTATAAAACTTGCAATACTTATTTAATGATAAATGCCATTATCCTAAACGCATTTTTTTGCCAATAACTTATTAATGATGGATGCCATCATCCTAA
The DNA here is from genome assembly GCA_014170235.1 of Listronotus bonariensis. Taxonomy (NCBI): domain Eukaryota; kingdom Metazoa; phylum Arthropoda; class Insecta; order Coleoptera; family Curculionidae; genus Listronotus; species Listronotus bonariensis. The sequence continues at coordinate 67,504 of JACEGR010005391.1, forward strand.
ACGCATTTTTTGGCATAACTTATTAATGATGGATGCCATCATCCTAAACGCATTTTCATCATAAATTATTAATGACGGATGCCATCACATTATCTGCAACACGTGGCCTAATAACGGCCAATTGCCCACTTTCGCGTCTTTTTGATACCTTTTTGCCAATGCCTTGCCATTAAAGAGTGTTGGCAATGCCAGTAAATTAAATGTATAGATTTATTTAAAACGTTGGCAACACTGCTTAACCCCGCTAAAGCCATTCACAGAGCTTCATTATGTCGGGCGATATGACCAGCAGTGGCTGGCCTTTAATTATGGGTACGTCACAGTTTAATTTCCGGGAGGACGTCATCAGGTAGCCGTTTGAATGTGGCTATACGTCCGTTACCCGATACCCAACTAGGGATATTTATTATTGGCATGTCAACCCTTTTTGGCATTGTAAATGATTGCCAATCATCAATCAATTCCAAGACAGAAATATGCAATACAAGGTGAAATGCAAGTTTTAAATTAGAAGCAGACTGTTACAGAATATTTCGCAGAAAACTTAAGGGCAGATTCTACATTTAAAAATAAAAAAAGTTTTAAAAACATTGCTATGGAAATTTATTGTTATCCAACTACAGGGTTTTAAAGTTTTTTTAAATCTTTTTCTATTATTATTTCTAATAGCTCACTTCATTATTTGTGTTTTTTTTTGGTATTAGTGCAAAGAAGCAGCAAAATTAAATTTAATTCAATTTATTTTTATTTAATATTACTCCATATTTGCTTTTTTGGCGTGTTTGAAAATGTTACTATCCGAGGAGTTGGTGGAAAATGTTAAATTATTCCTAAGAACACTGGCGGAAAACAGTTTTTGCTAACACTTGAATTTTCGGCGAATTTTGAAGCATTTGAAAAAAATATATATGGGACAACAAAAGTATACTAGTTAGTATTGTGACGTAAGATTTTGAAATACATATAGGGTTACTTTTTACTTTACGTCACTGATCAAATGTACCATATGGAACTATCTTCTTGGGACCATGAGACCGGTGGACAATAAAACTATCTTTTTCTTTCAATATAAGACTACAGGAACTATTTGACTAAGTAAATTTAGTACGGGCGTACTCCCCACTAGGGGTACCCCGTACGGGCTTAACTAAACTTTAACTTTTTACTTGACTTCACTTTTACAACCTACTTCTTATCTAATATTTTCCTCTTCATTATTAGAACAATTTCTGTATATATACCAAGTTAAACTTAGTATTTTGAAGACTTAGCACGTTGTTGACCCTGAATAAAATAATATGACCTAGACTCTGTTATTGTTTAGTGACAAAAACCTTGCACTATATTTTCTATTTTTTGTTTTAATTTTTGGATGTGATTTCTTTATTGCCGAAATATTTAAATAAATATTAAAATTATTAAAACCCATATACCCCCTATACAGGGTGTTCACAGTATAAAAATATAATTATTTCCCTCATTTTGTTTCTATCCTTATTTAATTTCTTTATGTCCACTGGTTGCACTAGCGACGGAAATTTAAAACTTCCTATTGACTTAAAAAAATATCGTTAAAATAAAGTGAAACTAATATTAAAGGACAATATCAAAATGTAGACTTTTAAAGACTAATTTCATTAAAAATATAGTTTTGCTCCGCGGTAATAGAATGACCCAAAACAAAAAATACCTAATCAGTTATCAAAAGAAGAAATATTTAAAACTTAAACAATTTTTAAGTCAGGAAATCATAAGTTTAACAAATCTAGGGTTAAATAAATGGGTTAGGCATTAGAGTAACGTAAAGAAAAAGTTATTGCCTACGCCAACAATAAAATGAACTTCATGATATTAATTTTTTAAAACCCATTTTTAGGTGGGTTTCTTTTGACTAGGCTATACACTACGTTTAAATCGAATAGTTAAAGCTAGCTTAAGTTAAAGCGACTTTTAAAAGTGGCTATAAACGCACTTGAAAATGACTTGAATCGTCCAAGTCAAGCCTGAAAATAAGTAGGGTTTATAGGGTTGACTTCACTGAAGCCGATTAGAAAAACGATATAAACGATTCAAGCAGGTTTAATAACTGCCCAACTTCAGATGAATGCTTCCTTAAACGTCATCAGTGTCAACTTTATATATTATTTTGACATTTTTATAAAAAATATGAATTGAAAAATAGGTAAAAAAACTTTAAAAACGCTCACACCAACAACAGCACACAAAACGGGACGAATTAAAAGTGAGGTTTGTTTGTCATTTGATGTATACTGTGAAGTTGGATGAAAAACTGCCAATGAGTATGACGATGGCCTGAAATGTGCTTGACCTCGATTTTCAATCGAATTCAAGCCACCGAAATAAACACGTAGACTTGCAAAACGCTTCAAAGCTGCTTTGTTTCTCAAGCTAACGTATGTCCTAAAAGCTTTGGCACAAAACTCATTGTCTTTAATTTTAACAAAAACAATATAATATCATGTTGCCTTTGAAAACACAAGGTTTATTTACTTTATTTACTGTCAGTTGAGACTTATTTATTTTGAAGTTTTCGCTTTTAAGATGTTGTATAAATTAGAAAAAGGAAAAAGTATCTACAAGTTAGTTGTTGAGCGATACCCAAAGCCGAAATCTGTCGGAATATTCCAGAATGAAAACATTTCTCGGCAGAACCATTCATGGAAAAATAGCGGAGTGCGAGCAGGGAATACCATGTCTGGACTCCTCCCAAAGTGGAAGACCACGTGCATTTACCGCACAGAGGTCAGAGAGATTGGTGAGAAGAGCAAAAAACCCAGATTGGAATGTCAACGGGAGGAGACTGGCTAGGCAATACAGATCTTCTAAGAGCATGATATCGTTGGAATTGAGGGAGGAATGGTCTTAAATATCGAAAGAGACGCAAGCGCCCCAAATACTCTAGCGCAGCATTAAAAACGATAAATACGTGCCAAAACTTTTAGGACTACAGCATGTTAGCTTCTAACTTTTCGATATAAACGTAGTCATATATGTAAGCGGCGCGTTATCCCATTCTATCAATGTTGACATTTTCCGGGAGTTGGACTAGGTGATCTTTTTTTGCCGGACAAGTTTTGTACAATGTTTTACATGCGATTTTTAAACATTGTGCCAAAAAAATTGTTAGAGTTACAGTCACCATAAGGCTCTAAATTGACATGTTTCGGGTATCGGACTGGGTGGGTTTCATGACTGTAACTCTTACGATTTTTGGGCACAATGTTTAAAAATTGCATGTAAAACATTGTGCTAAACTTATCTGACAAAAAAGTGACGCGTTCGTCCCTTCCGATACCCGAAACATGTCAAAATTGACAGGTGGGTTAAAGCACCGCTTCCATATATGGCGGTATAAATATTCGTGGTCGACTCGTCAAAAGTAACCTTCCTAATAAGGGTTATTATCATTAACTACATTTCATTGCTAACCCAGGCACTAAGTTGTTACTAGAAGAGTTTAAAGTTCTGGTAAGACCTGTACTAAATTAAGTTGGACTCATGGGACATTTTTCAAAATACTGTATTTATTCTCGTTGCAAAAGAAATCTGATTTAGCTACAATTAAGCTAACACGTTTCTCTTGTAGATAAACTATGGAAAATAATTTAGTAAAAGTTAATCTGTCATCAATTTGAGGATTAAGGCATTATGATTATTCTTGGTACTCCCCAAATTCTCTTGTTTTTAACAGGGAACTTTTTTTTAGTGTACATTTAAAATTTAAAATCTGATGTTGTCATGGTTACTAAGTTGGATGCTGACCAAACTTACCAGCAATTTAATTAAAAATAAACGTATTAGCCTAATTGTGGATAAATTTAACTTTTTTGCAACGAAGTTATATGCATCATTTTGGAAAAAGTTCCGTAAGTCCAGTCCTGTCTAAATCTGTTTGACCAAAATTTAGCAAATCTAGAGAAAACATATCTACCTATAGGCCCTTCAAAATGAAAAAGATAGGCGCAACAGATAAAAAGTTTTTATTAGTTAAAAAGTGTGCAAGTTTAATTTGGCTCACACCGTATATTAAAAGATAAAGACGATTAATATACGTAATGGTGATAGGAGTGAAGTTTGGTAAACAGACCTAAGTTTTGTGTTTTGTGCAGTTTTTTCCTACTTTCCCAGCAGGCCGGATCACATGTGCTATAGAGCCTTCGCTAGCGATTCCAAATAAGTATTTCGAGGATGGTATTTTTTTTTAATAACTCGGTTATGCCCAACAATATTACCTCTTAGATATCCCTTAAGAACTTACCTGAATAAGCTCTAAGCTTTCCACTATATTAGCTTTTTTCTTACCAATATTTTGGTATTTATAAACTCCTCTTATGTTACTTTTCGTCACTTATACGGTAAAATAACAAATATTGTCTAAAAATAAAGCGGATTTTAATTAAGCGTATTTCTTTATTTGATCATAAAATGTAACTAACTCATCCTCCATTTACCATAAAAATCGAAACACGTTCCTACGCAAGCCGATATTAATTTTATAGCCATGGCAAATAAATCAAATTTTTACTCATTTGTTGCTTTTTACGGCTGCACGTTTTAAAATCGTAAAATGTTTTATGGTAACGGCCGTTATAAAGCTTAACAAACACTCATTTTTGATGAGGTTAGAGTTAGATTCACTTGGGGGCAAAAGAACCGAATTTAACCTTAACTGGCTGGATTTTTTTACTTCAAAGTAAATTTTCCAAATTTAAAATATTGTTACAGACCTTTTAAAATGTGTTTAGTTTAGAAAATTGTAAAGATTTATAATTATTCAATTTAGTTTATTTATTTGTTTAAATAATTTAGCTTAGTTTTTCCAAGTTCTTTCATCGCTTTCGAAGATTTCCCGAAAACGCTCGAATTATCAATTAAAAACTTTTATTTTTTCATTTACTATAGAATTTACGGGATATTTTTTCAACATTCTAGACGTTTCCACATTACTATAAAAGGGCGATAGCTAATCTCCGAAAGTTAGTATAGTTTCCCGACTTTTGTGAGATTTACATCGAGACATTGACAAGTCAAGATTTGTCGTTGTTGTAGTCATACTTCCTTACATTGTTTTTGGCTTTTCTGTTAATAAAAAGGTATAGAAACGACGACACTGATTTTTTTAAAACGAGATATTTTAAAACAATATTAAAAGAATTTTGTTAAGTTAGAAAATATTTTCCGGACCGGGCATGATAAAAATAACCCAAATAAAAACCATTCAATTTTTTGGCGATTTTTGTAATGTACTATTAAAACAGATACTTGTCATGCCCTTTTTTTTAGTGACAAGTGAATTAAGCGATTCAAATTAGGAGAAACACAATGTTCCAACATCCTCAATCTCAAAGCTAACAAAAATGGGTATCTAGAACTAATTTGGCAAAGAGTATTTACATAAATTACCCTATTTTTGGTTTGTACCATAGGAGGTAGCAACCATAATATAAATTTATGTATACAGTAACAATAAACCATAAAAATTAAAAGGTATGTAATAAAATTAAAAAAAGATAGTAAATCAAAAGAAAACACTTTAAAATAGTAAGTATTCAAGGGACACTTACACTCAATTTTCAGATCCAAAACATAGGGAGAAATATTTTAAAGGAGTTAAATGTAAAAAAAACTATTAAATATATATAATATTTTTTATTAACACGTCCTTAAAACTTTTAATAAGGCAACTCCTCTAATTTCATATATATTTTTTAAGTAACTACTAACTTAATAGGTTTTTAAACAAAATGTTTGCAGCTCCCCAACAGTCTACTTGAATAACTCGCCTTCTCGACTAGGCATCACCGATCAATCACACAAACACACACTAATTGGAGTTATGAATACACTTAATTATGTCTATTAAAAAACTCTTTTCTTTAAAGAAAAGAACTAGAAGCCTAGAAACACGAGAAGACATTGCACAAAGCGATAAACAAAGCGATTTTTCTTCATCTGTCAAAATCGTCAAATCTTGTATTTCGGCAGGAAAATTTAAATTTGTCACCTTCGGTCGAGAAATTAACCTAGCTATTTTACCATTTTTATTTTTTCTCTTAAAAATATAATAAACATTTTGTTTGACCTAATTTTTATTTACATGATTTGTAACACTAAAATGTTATGAAAAAGGCCATTTCTCAAATTATGTAAAAACATAAAATAATGTCTGTTTAGCTGCCATTATAAATAAAACAGATCCAAAAATTGCCGTACTAAGGAATAAAACAATGTTAATAATATGGTTTAAAGAGAATGATGCGTTGAAGGTTTGCCTTCAAAAAATCCAATATGTATGTGCCTGCAACAAAAAGGCATGCTTTTATTTAATCAGGATTGGTATGCCGCCATTTTTC